>JASCZW010000334.1:0-129417 GCA_034211315.2 Aedes japonicus | reverse complement strand
TTACTGTTTCAAAACGCTGAGTGTTGCGTAAAAGAAAATGAATGTATAATATAAAGAATTGTGTATGTCAAATATAAAAGAATTTTGGTATATTTTTTTTTGGTTTTGTTTAGTTCGTTTGATGTACTTTATGAGCTGAATTGCACTCTCTTCAATCTTCAGAACGAACATTTCAGAACTTCAAAAGTTTTTTCTAGAAGTTCGGTTGAAATGATGCCAGAAGTCTTAAATATTGAATTCGAACTAGAAAGTTCTGTTAATCACTCAAAAGGGTAGCTACAGATTTCTCACTGGCAGAATCCTTCTGATTTGGCTGGTTGGCGCCAAACACACCCTTGTATCAGGACTTTTGGCTGCTCGAAGCCAAATCCTCCGGCTGATTGTGGATGACCAAATCTACAATGTTAAGCCTCATACATTTGTGCACGCACTGTCTCGCACGCCAATTCACCGACTTGTAGCAAATACCGGTAAGTGATATCCGGGTTTTCTTATCAAAATATAAGATCTGGAGCGGATCTCTTCAGTCTTATGCCATTGCACGTAAAAAAGCCAAAGCAGAAAAGTGGTATGGCGATACACGAGGAAATGCTTGGCGTTACAATTTATGCTCCGACAAAGGAAGCGGGCGAGTGTACTTTGTGACCACACCTAGTACTCTGATTCCAGCAGAAAGATCGCCGGATCGGATGTGGTTTTAGTTAAGGCTAGGTAGCGATTACTCCGTCGAGCGGGAACAGATTCAGCGGAGCGTTTAAAATAGGTGCACAAAACAAGAAAAATTGCGCACTTTCAGAACCTAGAAGAGTATGAGAGCGAGCCCAAAGCTATGCATTTGGAGCGCGGTGGTAGCTGTGGTTCATAGTTTGAGCGAGAAGAGAGTGCCGATCACGGCAAGCTGGTTTTGCATCTTCTTTCCGATTTTGGCGGTGATCTTGTCGTGGGTGTCGTGCAGTAATGGTGCTGGATGGTTACGGCAGATGGTGTATGTGGTAAGCAAAAAAGCAATCGCGGTGAATTTTTTGGAGCGACCATGTGCTGAGCAACATTAGCGCGTAGATGGTATGGCGCTGATGCATTATCTTTAGCGAGTGTTAGCTTCCGACGGTATCAGTGCAGAAGCAGAACCAAAAAGAATAAACGAGGTGAGAAAGTTCACTCATCTGACCGTCATTTTCGCGCAAGTTTCAGAATCGCGAACCGTGTGAGTACGCTGATTTCCGAAGGGAAGTGCTGTCGGCTAAGCTGCATTTCAGTGGTTGGCTATTTATTGTTTTCTTTATCAACTCTTTTTTCTTATTATTCATGACTTCCACTATTATTTGATTTTAAAATTACAATCGATACAACCGGGGTCAAGATTTCATTTGAAAGAGCCTGCTGCAGACGTGACGTAGAATCCCCGATCATGAGGCGCTTCTACCAAATCCGTCTTCGCAGGTTGTTTTTAAATGCTGGTTTTCTTTGTTGGACGGTATACCCTTCCTGGTCAAGGTTCTTACTTTCTTAGCATGGTTTGTAACACATGACGCTTTTTTATGGCATATGAAGTGGACGCGCTTTATGTTTTTTTAGTTCACTGCAATATTTGTGCCGAGTTTGTTTTCGTTTAGTATTTAGAATTCATCATATAATCGTGAATTATATATGTGTTTTGTTCAACTTTTTCCTCAGCTTAGATAATATGGATGCCATTTCCAGCTTCGCATTTATGGCAAGTGTAAGCGTTGAGCTCAGCCTTTCTTAAGCTAGGTGGTATCTTATAGCTGAGTTTAGTTGTTGTGACCGTTATCATGTTTTATCATGGTTCATATGAGGTGCCCATTTTGATAAATACATAATCAATATTAACAATAAAAATAATTTTATGGAATTATATTCTGATAGATTATATACATACTTTAATTTATTATGTCTTATATGTTCATGTCCAGCATTTCGATCCTCTTCGGCCACAAAACGGTGAGTCGATAACCTGGAAGAGATGACACAGACCGCCAGCTAAGGGTTGCGTACTTTCAGCTAGTAGTGCCGCCAGGTGCACTGTTGTTCGTATCTGACTTCAGCCAGACGGAGGAGGGTGCGTGCCAAGCGTCTGTCCACTCAAAGAGGTGCACCTCAAACAGCATTCTGTCCTGGCATCCTATGCAGTCGCAATGATACGCAGGTCTCATCTAACAATTGCAGCAGGTAATTCAGCAATCAGCAGACCTACAGACAGCATACAATAATAATTGTTAAGGTCATTTCATATTACAGCAGCTCCTTCTACAATATTTGTTTTACTAGCTTCAGCTTTACATTTTATGCATCGTCAAAAGTTTTTACCCACCTAACCCAGCGTTATGTATTTGAAAAGACAGGCTGATTTTTCGTTAGTTTTAGAAAGGATCATGCAAAAAAATATACTAAAAAAAATCTTCATCCTAAAAAAATGTAATAATTCCAGAACTAGAATTGTTCATGATCCTTCCTTTTCTATTGCCCAGATAAAAAAACAATTATGGGCCCAAGTAGTAGTGAAAAACAAGAGTTATCGGGGGTTAAAATTTCCTGCTTCATTTTCGTTTGCTCTTTCTCTTCTGTATTCTCTGTTCTTCTTTTTTTGGGGATTTTTGGGCAATAATCATAATAATATGAAATTGATTTCGGTTTATTGTTTGCTTAAATTTATGCACAAGTACTCTGCGTAAGCAGGCCCGTTGCCTCAACTTCTCTTCACATCATACTTTGCAATCTCTGCCATCATCAAAGTTTCAATCATCTAACATGTAGCTGCATTTTATTTTTATATGTATATTATGTAGTATCTCATTGCAGCATCGCACAACAGATCATCATTGTATATTATTATGAACTTTAAGATTCTTTGCTGCTAAAGATAGAGATAGAGATTAAAAATTAAATAATAAAAAATAAAATTCATCTGCTTCAAGGTTACTAGGAAGTTGATTACTGATAGTACATATATTTTATTGAAATGCATCTTAAATTTTTTTCTATCAATGTAGATCAGTAGATAACATAATTAATAAATGCTCTTCAAATCTGTTGAATATGTTCACCCGCATGTCAGGAAATCATACATATGTTTTTATTGATTCATGTATAATTAAATTTTTCTGTTTTATTTGATTCCAATATTACCTTCACATTCCAGGGTTACATATATCTCCCACTGATTAATCTGAAAAGAGGCATGTTGGCAAACCTGGACGAAGCGGCGGTAGACACGGCGAACAACAGCAGCAGCAGAACAGGAACGACACCTTTGATGAATCCGGATTTTCTTCGATGCACTTCCGAAAACCAAATGAATGCGAACGGAGAAACACTATTCTTAAGCCAGTTTTTCTATCACGCAACTGAGAACACAAAAAGGGACGAAGAAGTCTCTGAAAGTGATCGATGTATTACTGCCCTTGATTTTGTGAGAACCAAACGATTTTGTAAAGTTTCTATACCTAATGGATGATCGTGGGTTATCGAGGCACGATCGTTAAAAGCCGATCGTATCAAAGCGAGAGAGACATACTGATAAGGGAATGAGATGATAGTCTGCCTATTCTAATCTTATCGGTTTGGCTCACTTTGATTTGGGGGAAACAACAATTAAATTTTAATGGGTCTACATTCGGAATTCATAGTTTAATTGGTTTATAGAAAAAAGCTTATAACGATTTTCAACAAGGCACGAAGCTGCATATGTTTATCATATGCATACTATTCCTATTTTTAATTACTTCATCATATTATTTTATTTATAACAATTTTAAAATTTCAGAAATACGAATTCTAACTATGACATATTATTATAATTGAATATTCTAGTATATTTCATACCATTCAATACGACATATTTTGCATATTATGACATCTCTATAAATATATATATATATATATATATATATATATATATATATATATATATATGTATATATATATATATATATATATATATATATATATCTATATATAAAAACGAAAATGCTGTCCGTTCGTGACAGCATAACTCACGAACGACTCGATGGAATTACTTGATTTCTTTTTCATTTGATTCGTCTTGAATCCCAACAGGTTTTTAAAATAAAAAATGTACGAAATTTTTTCGGGAAAGTAAAAAAATCATTTAAATTAAATTTTCACTTTGTATGGAAATATCATAATAGAAAACAACAACACCATCCATCGAGTTGGAAAGAGAAACCGTTGGAAAATTTTATAATGGCGTCTTAATTTACAAAAAGGACGAGAGAGGAGCGAATCTCTCATTGTTATTTAGGACTTTTTGAAAAATTATGCGAAAAACGATAATACACTGGAGTCGTTTATTAGTTTTTTTACGTGGTGTTCAGAATTCACGCGAGGAGATACTGTTCACTTAGATTTTGTCATTAACGCGTTTAAATAATTCTTTTATTGCTTTTTAGGAGGTTTCGTAAATTACGGGTTTGTACGTGAATTTTAGGAGCTACTCAATTGTTTTTAAGGATTTTTTTCAGCGCACTCATTCCTGCGTAAAAAGCAACCTCACTCAAGTAACATTGCCAAAACCATCCAGCTTTACTAAGTTTTATTTAAGTTTTATGAAAGCCACCAGAAATCAATTCGGTTTTATTATGGCAGCAAGAGATGCCAATAGGTTTCAAATTTTAGTCAGGTTTATAAGAACCTACACAGCTTTTTTACAACAATCTTAAAACCTTAACTTCTAAAATTTGATCCCTATCAAAGTTTTTATTTTGACTTTGTAAAATCATAAAATGCTGTTTTGAAATACCGTTTTAGGACTCATTCATATTATCTTATTATGGTCACTTGAAAAAGTATTTTAAAACCATTTTGCTTCCAGTAAATGCATTAAACGGCTAATTGGAAATTTGAAAAACTTTCAAGCGACCAGATAGTTTTATAGTAACCATTGCTAAAACTGTGATTTCTTGCAATCGCCATATTGGAATGAATGAAATAATTGAAATGTGGAAAAAAACACTAAATTTTAAATGTCATACAATTGAACTGTAGATCTAAGGCAAATTTCGGTATTCGTTCAGATAACCTTATTGAATTCCATCAATTTTCAGAAGTTTCTTGATTAATTTATCGAATATATTTCTTTAAATTTTGTTTTTGATGTTATAAACTCGCATAATTTCCGAGGCGCATTAATTTTCAGCTCTTATCATGCCAATATTCACCATACAATTAAATGCGCATATGATTTGGAGCATGATATGCTAAACAAAAAAACTCAATTTGTTTTATATATTTTGCTTTCAAACATAATTTCCCGCAACACTTGAGCTTTCTTCTTAGTAATTATTTACTGTTGAATGAATCAGAAGAGCAGAGAATCGAACAAAGCAGAACAACAAAAACCAACCACGATATCGCCGTGAAGTTTGACAGCTGTGGCCATTCGGCATTATCTTTCATAATAACATCTTTCACTAGAACATTTTCAAAATCTTTATGGTCTTGGAAAGGTTTTATTAATTAAATTAATAAAAGAGTGGGCCACTTTGTACACATTTCGGCTTTAAAGATGCATAGAGGAGGTGTTGGTGGACAAAACAGTTTTGAATGTAGTTTCATCAACAAAGCCGGGAGGAGCGCTATACGGCTGGAATAGAACTGAAATTGTTACTTGGGCAGTGTAAACGTGTAGGTTCACGTATAAATTGAAACGTTTGTATTGGTGATATCTCGCAGCGAGACGTAAATAGGAGTGAAGTTCGATGGAGAATGAGAGTATTAGTTTTTGTATTCTATGTTGAACTGACAGGTGTATAATAACATTTTTGTTTATATTAGTATCGTTCACTGTAAGATTAATATTGCATCAGGAAAGTGAAAACGAACATATTACTAGAAATTTAGAAGAAACTAATTATGTTGCAATTTCAATTTCAATTAGTATTATTGTGCAATGCCTCATACTAGACGAAATAATATTGGTCGCTGCAGCCGCACGACTGTTAGCGCAGCAAAATCTTGAATGAGACGTTCTGCATGCAACTCAAAATGACTTGGATCGACAACGAATGGCACGGGCTCGACCGATGTTGGATCAAGAAGAGAGAGCAGGTCGAAATACAAGCGATAGAAAGAAGCGTAATCGGGAAGTATCAGAAAGATCTGGTGACAATCGTACCCAAAATAATATCACTAAACGACTACGACAGCAAACCTATATTCTGCAAAATCTTCAACGTGCATTTCAATATGATCCTTTGATTAATTTCAGTGCGGATATATCAATCGCCATTGAATCAATGAGTGAAGTTTGTTCTCATTGTTATGCATTGTAGCTCCCAAATGAAACACCAAATGAATTGTGTTGTGCAAGTGGCAAAGTTAAAGTAACGCCACTAAATCCACCACCAGAGCGTTTGCGCTCATTGGTGTCTGGATCAGAAAGTGATTCTAAACATATTCTGCAGAACATCCAGAGTTATAATGGTTGTTTTCAAATGACTTCGTTTGGGGCAACGAACATAATAAGAGAACAGTTCATGCCAACACCTATGGTAATATCTATAATGTTCTATAAGTTTTCTTGAACAATAAACTTACAGCAACACATTTTGATTAAATCATCACACAACAGTAAGAAATTAACTCTAAATAAAAGGAATTAATACTTATTGCAAATAAACTTTTTCATTTATAACTCCTTCTCCAATTTTCCATTAAGTAATTTAATTATGGGCAGGACAACGTCTGCCGGGCCAGCTAGTATATGTATATAAATGAATGTTTGTTCGTTAGTGACGCTAAACCTCGAGAACGGTTGAACCAATCTTGACGGTGTCTTGGGATGATTTGTTCCTCTTTGTCCAACAAAGGTTCAGAGAAAAAGAAAAGTTGGGAAATTTTCCAGGCAAAGTCGGAAAGGTGGAAAATAAAAACGCGCATTTTTCCATACTGATATGTCAAATTTTGTTTGCATAAATCAAATGTTGTTTTGTAAAAAATGCAGAAAAATCACAAGTAAAATATTTTCAACATAATAAACTCAAATTTCTTCCCTTTTTAAACTGAGCAAACTTCCGAGAAAAACCCAATTTCCAATAATCAGTTAATATAACATCTTCGTAGATTCGAGATGCCAGTACTAAATTGTCGCATTGAAAATTCACAAAACGTTGTTGTTTTGGAAAGTTTCTTTATGATATCTTACAGCACCGTAGTCAACTCGCGTCGGTCCGGCAAGACATCATACAAAATTCATCTCCGTTAATTTATGACCATTTATATCACAGACAAACAGACATAATATATCGTCATTTAAAAACAAAAACTTACGCCATCTGTTGAGAAAACTGTGATAGATGATCAAGCTGAATAGATGGCGGTAGTGTGTTAAAGTTAAACGTATGAAAATCGAGTACACGCGCTATCTGTGGCAATACGACCAACTAAGAAACATTTGAATTGACCGTTTAATGCGTAATCGATACAGAAACTGCAACACAGACAAACATACGAAACACTTGAAACACTAGCTTATTTTCTTACGTTTGATATTAACACACTACTGCTATCTGTTCAGCTTAAGTCTCCACTCAAACCAAAAGATAGATCTTATTTTTTAAATTAAATCTCCCGAATACATCATCTGTCTAAAGTGATTGGTTCTCGAGTCATCGATTATTGTCGCGAAATTTGTCCATTCGTACCATAGTGCAGTGGTGCGAAAACCGTTTTAACTAAAAACCTGCAGGAATCCACCTTCTCTGAAGATCTCTGCAGAATTTCACTGAAGTTCTCTGAAGAACTTTCACTGAGTTCTCTGTAGAACTTTCCTGAAGTTCTTTGAATGACTTCCCTAAAGTTCACTGCAGAAATTCCTTGAAGTTCTCTGCTGAACTTCTTTGAAGTTCTCTGCAAAACTTCTTTAAAGTTATCTGTAGAACTTCCCTGGAGTTATCTGCACAACTTCCCGAAGTTCTCTGCAGAACTTCCCTGAAGTTCACTAAAGAACTTCCCTGAAGTTACCTGCAGAAATTTCCTAAAGTTCTGTGCAGTAGTTTCCTTAAGTTCTCTGCAGAACTTCCCTGGAGTAACCTACAGAACATCCCTGAAGTATTCTGCAGAACTTGCCTGAAGTTCTCTGAAGAATTTCCATAAAGTTCACTGCAGAACTACCCTGAAGTTCACTGCAGAACTTCCCTGAAGTTCTCTGAAGAACTACCTTGAACTTCTCTGTAGAACTTCCTTGAAGTTCTCTGAAGAACTTTCCTGAAGTTCTCTGCAGCATCTGCAAAACATTCCTGAAGTTACCTACAGAACTTCCCTTATGTTCTTTACAGAGCTTTCTTTAAGTTTTCTGCAAAGTGTCTCTAAAGTTCTCTGCAGAACTTTCCTGAAGTTCTCTGCACAACTTTTCTGAGGTAATCTGCAAGAACTTCCCTGAAGTTCTTTTCAGAACTTTCTTTGAGTTCTTTGTAGAATTTTCCTTAAGTTCTCTGCAGAACTTCTCTGAAGCTCTCTGAAGATTTTCCCTAAAGTTTTCTGAAAAATTTCCTGAAGTTCTCTGCAAAACTTCTGTTCCCGTAAATACAAACACCAGTTTGTTAATTGCCGTACTGTGCAGCTACAAAGCTACAATTTATATTTAATTATTTTTACGCATTTCACGGTTCATAGTTGTCTACTTACAAATTCAGTATTAACGGTAGACCTGTTTCAGGACGTTGTTCAAATCAGAATGATACTGTGAAATCTACAGACAAGTTTGCTCATTATTTCAGGTTAGCAAAGAATGAAAGACCTTCTGTTTTTACGCTTAACATACCTATCGTTCAAATTGTCTCCGCAAACTACGCCAGAGGACAATCTGTGATTCAACTGCTGAACTTCAACTATAAAACACAATGAAACTAATTAAGTAAATATTATTTCACGAATTCACTTCTTACAATATATTATGCGATTCTGCTCCTACTCAAATCTGCTGACTAATGTCTTTAATTGTTAATCCACTGTCGTTGCTACGTCATGATGACTTTTCGTGTGACGGAACGGACAGTTGGTTCACTTATTTTTTTCGCCGCAACGAGGGGTATCGGTGACAACTTCCCTAAAGTTCTCCGCAGAACTTCTCTGAAGTTACCTACAGAACTTCCCTAGTTACCTACAGAACTTCCCTGAAGTCCGCAGTAGAATTTTGTTTAATTTCTCTGCTGAACTTCCCAGAACTTCCCAAAAGTTTTCTGAAAAACTTCCCTGAAGTTCTCTGCAGAATTTCCCTGAAGTTCTCTTTAGGACTTACTCGAAGTATTGTGAAGAACTTCTCCGAAGAACTAACCCGAAGTTGACAGAAGAGCGTATCAAAAATACCCATATTGAGGTAATCAGCCACTTATGTGCTCAGCCAACAAAACCAGGATTGTTGAAATCAGATTTATTTTATCGATCTGACCGACCTGAATGCGGCGTTATGTAACGAAAATGACAATGAAATGCAATTGCTGAAGTTCCTGCTTGAAATCGATGTGTATTAAAGTTTGTGAAGAAAAAAAAGAGCAGAAAAGTGAGAAGTGGAGAAAAAAAATACCGGTGGTAAAACAAACGTTGATCCAGACGCAGTAGAAAAAAAGGAGATCGTCAGAAATTCAAATGTAGTTGAAGATATGAAAGCGAAAATTATGAAGGAGATAAAGGGAATAAATAAACGACCGCTGATAATGAAGACAGAAAGTTCAGATAGTAGCAAAGAAAGTGGAAAAAGAAGACCTTGGAGAATACAGCGAATGAAGGAGATGTAAAAAAATGGAGAAAATACGGCATAGAAGAGAAGAAATGAATAAAAAAAGTACATTGAAAGTGAATCAACGAAAATTATTTCAAAAATGAAGATAAAGGAGGCGGCAGGTAACATATGAAAAGGATAAATAAACAGAAGCTGATGAAATAAACGATGAAGTGGAAAAGGAGATGAAAATTCAGAGGATCCAGTTAATGAGAAAAAGTGAATGTTAATAGGACTGGAGGTGTAAACAAAAGTGAAGCAAGATGACGAAAAAGTAAAATAAAAAAATGTAAAGTAGGAAAGAACATGAAAATATATTGAAAATGAAGAAATGGTTGAAATGGAATGAGATAAACGGAAGTAAATGAGCGAATAAAGTGTGCAAAGAGAAACAAATGAAGAGAAATGGAAGAAGAGAAAAGGGAGAAGAGAAGAGGAAAATGAGAAACGGATAACCGGAAGAAGTAAACCTGAAGGGAAGCGGAATAAAAGAAGTTGAACAAAAAAAGTGAATGAATGGAAGAAATTGAAGTAGAGGAGGAGAAGAAAAGAAGCGGAAGTATAAATGCGGAACGTGAGAAGCGGAAAAAAAACAAAACAATTGAAGTAACAGAAAAAAAACGAATGAAAAGACACAGAATAAGAGACACGAAAGCAGATTAGCGGAAGAAATGAAACGAAGAATGATGAAGACAAGCAGAAGTAAAAAAAAAGTGGATGAAAAGCTGCAGAAGAATAAATGTGGAAGATAAACAGCGGAAGAAGAGAAGCGAATAAAGATTAGCGAAGGAAGAGATGCGGAAGACGCAAATCGGAAGACGTAAATTGGAAGAAAAATGTAGAAAAATGGATAAGACGAAGCAGAAGAAGAGAAGTGGAAGCAGAAAAATGGGAGAAAAGAAGCGAATTAGAGAAATGGAGAAGATGAAATGGAAAAAGAGAAGAAAAAAAAGAAAAGCAGAAAAAGATAACTGGAAAAATAAAAGCAGAAGAAAACATACGGAAGAGGAAAAGCTGGAAAAGAGAATTGGAAAAGCCAGAAGAATAGTAGCAGAAGGAGATAAAAAAAAAAAGTTTGATTTTGGATTCTTTCTTGTCCTCTTTACACTGCACTGTGGTCCAGCTCACGAATTTACGAGGAAACATGCTCCCAGCGCCTAAACTTGAGACTTTACTGCAAAGTGATGTTCTACAACATGGTTTGTATCACTAAGGCCCATTTTTTGATATTATTTAAAATTAGGGTGGCCCCCATTTTCACAGATACACAAAAATTAACTTTTTTATTTGCAGAAACAGACGTCTATATAGCAAAGTTGTAGCGCAGAAAATTTCATGGATTTTTCATATATAAATTTTTTTGTAGCTTAAAAATTGACCGATTTAGAGCAATTTTTCCTCATCAACTTAGGGTGAACCATAAAAAAATGTTTTTTTTGCCCTAACTTTTTTATTTCAATTTCCACCGTCCAGATGTATTCAAACAAGTTTTGGAACTTACAAAGACGCCTACTTTGGTATACAAACTTTGCCGCTTGCTTCATCTAGCCAATAGTTATTGAAGTTTTTTTCTAAAAATAATACGCCCTTTTCAAATGTTGATTTTTATGATTTTGGCAAACACAAAAAAAATTAAAGAGGTCATTTGATAGGAAAATTTACATTGTTAAACATATGTGAAAACTAGAGATATTTTATTGCTGTATCTTGAGATAATTACATTTGAATCTGGGATGGTTTTAGAAGAAAAACTTCAATAACTATTGATTGGTTCAAGCTAACGGCAAAACTAATATATCAAAATACGCGCCTTTATAAGTTTTACAACGCGTCCAAACACAATTTTACGATGGAAATTGAAATAAAAAAATTAGGACAGAAAAACTTTTTTTCATGGTACACCCTAAATTGACGAGGGAAAAGTTGCTCTAAAGCGGTAAATTTTCAAGCTACAAAAAAAATTTAAGGATGAAAATTCCATGAATTTTTTTGCGCTACAACTATTCCCAAAAATGTAAACGTCTATTTCTGCAAATAAAAAAGTTAGTTTTTGTATTTCCGTGAAAATGGGGACCACCCTAATTTTAATCAACATAAAAAAATTAGCCTTCGTTTTAATTTCAAGTTTCACCAGCAATTTTTTAAGGTTTAAAATTGACCGCTTTAGAGCAACTTTTCCCTCGTCAATTTAGGGTGTACCATAAAAAAAGTTTTTCTGTCCTAATTTTTTTATTTCAATTTTCATCGTAAAATTTTGTTTGGACGCGTTGTAGAACTTATAAAGGCGCGTATTTTGATATATTAATTTTGCCGTTAGCTTGAACCAATCAATAGTTATTGAAGTTTTTCTTCTAAAACCATCCCAGATTCAAATGTAGTTTTCTCAAGATACAGAAATAAAATATCTCTAGTTTTCACATATGTTTAACAATATAAACTTCCCTATCAAATGACGTCTTTAATTTTTTTTTGTGTTTGCCCCAATCATAAAAATCAACATTTGAAAAGGGCGTATTATTTTTAAAAAAAACTTCAATAACTATTGGCTAGTTGAAGCAAGCGGCAAAGTTTGTATACCAAAGTAGGCGTCTTTGTAAGTTCTAAAACTTGTTTGAATAAAACTGTACGGTGGAAATTGGAATAAAAAAGTAAATTCGTGATCTGGACCATAGTGCCCTGCTGTATTGAGTGGATATAACATAGTTGTACCTCTGAAGATTAGATTAAATTACGAAGGCAAAGGTAGGATTAACAAATCTTTTCGTTGTTTTCTGCAACGAAACTGATTTGTACTTTTTAAGAAGCTAGCTTCGTATTCAACGCCACACGCACGACTGTCAAAATTTGTTGACACGAAAAGATCATTCTTTTATAGTACGAACACAATACAAAGTGCTACGAATATTTAGTTATCAATAAAAATTAAACGTCTCTCTGTTGGTTGCATGAATGACTGACAGATCTACTAAATCGACTCGAAATGTAATTGAAAAAAGGCACAATCTCAAGGAGTTTTTCAGTGTTATTTTTTATGTTTCTGATATGAAGTTCTATCCTGTATTTTGGAGAGAGCAGTTTTTACTCCGTGATTGATATCCATGGCCATGGTGACTCGTGATAAGTTACTCGAATAATCAGTATAACTCAGGACAGCGCTTTTTTGCTTTGGAGTAAATCAATGATCAGTGAGCAACACCAACATGTATGAGTCCGATTGAAGAGAAGCAGCTATTGGCTGGTCGTCATAAAATTCACTTCGTGCATTGTACAAAAAAGTGTAATGGCTATCATTTCAGCAGATGACATGCAACATAAATGTACAATTTCCGAGATATTTGTTCTATGTACAAAATCCATGTCAAAGCTTAGCCTTCGATTATTGTTTGATTTTTTTCGTACTAGATTTTTAAATTTGATTAGACTGTGGAAAATGCGATTGATTGAGTAGCAACAAATAACAAAACCCCTCTCTTAGCTCAGTCGGTAAAGGCGCAGCAACAAAGCAACACCCTGCTGGAGGTGGCTGGGTTTGATTCCCGGTCTGGTCCAGGAATTTCTCGTTAAGGAAAATTTCTCGACTCCCTGGGAATAGAGTATGATTGTACTTGCCACACAATCATACTAATGCAAAAATGGTACCCTGGCATCGAAAACTCTTAATTGATAGCTGTGTAAGTGCATTAAGAGCAAGAAACGCTAAAAAAGAAAAAGAAAAAAACAAAACTGGTCAGCTACAAAGTTTGACCTACTTTGATCGTTCATTTATATACATTAATAAGAAATTTGATGAGGATTTGTTGATAAATTTGCCCTAAACCAAATAAACTTGAAACTACTCATTTACTCTCATGATGAAGGCGTGGTTTTATCTCATCTGTGTCAATCATACGTATTAACCAAACCATTACTAACACAGAGACTGAACTGTGAACTGATTCACAATTCGATCTAAAACTAGGTTCTGTGCCCGAAACAAAACCATCCGAATTACTCGCTTTTGAAAAGAGCCCACCGGTTGTGATTTATAAACTAAACATTCCTTGCTACTCATTTCTTGCACACAACTCATTTTAATCTAAATATAATTAATCATTCCTGTTCCAGTGTGCCGCCGAGCGTACTGATTTATGTGGCTGAACAATTTTTCACCACCCAGTAAAATGAAAATTTGCCTTCGCAATGTCACAGGTTTGTAACCTCCTTTACAATTGAAGCTTCCCTGCCATGTATGTTCGTGCATGTTCGGGCAAGTGCGGCTTTGCGAGGTACGTCTTTTGTGCAAGGTTAATTTATTTAACGACTGCGGCAAGGAATTTTGCTTGAAAATAGCTCTCAAGCTCAACACTCCTCCCACAGGCGACGACGGGTGATGACTATCAACAGGAGGCACGTGGCTTCTAGCTTCCAGATTATAGACCTTTTCCCAAGAAGTATTATAGCCGTTGAGACATGCCGGCATCCAGGTGAGACAATTCCTTTGGTAAATTTTGGAACAAAGAATAATGGTGCCATTTGTGTGTTGCCACTACTGAAGAGAAAAGTTCAAAATGGATTTACTGGAAGGCGACAGATAATGAATTGAATTACGCAGGATGAACCATACATCAGCGAACTTTTGGAGCACCAGATTTCTGGAATTACTTGGTAGGTAAAAAGTGACATGTTGGAAAAAAAATACATAATTTATCACAGTATTCCGAAAAAAAACTCAATTCTTAAGGCGTAAGTCTCTACGGCTGTTAGGTTTGCCTTGTAGAATTCATCGACGTAAAAACAACCAACACGGGCTGTATAAGCTTGCAACAGCTGGTCGTTTAAGTTGTGAGTTATAAATTTAAGATGAAAAGAACTTTCGGCGTTGTAAGTATGAGTGCGTAAATGTTTATGAGAATCTCAAACATGAGATTTGTTTGCTTTATTCACACATCAGGCTACTCACGCAAGGCGTTTCTTTGAATCAGATTTGAGAATGATTGGATGAACACTGGTAGAACATATATGCCATAGTATTCTTTCATCACTTATTGCATGTCACAAGCCGTCTAAAGCTCACTTATTGCATGTCTAAAGCCGTCATGACAAATACGTGGAGTGTAATTCATTGTCGTTGCAGACTTTTCAGAAACCTTGTCTTTCCCCTTTCAAGATAGTGAACAGGGAGTTTGTTCGAACAATCCACAGACCAGAGCCCATATTCAGGTCACAATCAAGTTGCTGCAACTAATTATAACGATTTAGTGTTGCTTGAGACGTTACCCT
Source organism: Aedes japonicus (assembly GCA_034211315.2). Taxonomy (NCBI): domain Eukaryota; kingdom Metazoa; phylum Arthropoda; class Insecta; order Diptera; family Culicidae; genus Aedes; species Aedes japonicus. The sequence continues at coordinate 114,401 of JASCZW010000334.1, read as the reverse complement.
TTTTAAGCACCTTTTACTAAGATACCCTGCATCTGGTCGGCCGAAAAAGTTGTGGTGCCAGATCTTGTGAAATAAATAATGCTACAGTTGAGCGAATATCACGGGGTTGGCTTTGAGGGTCTCGGCTGATATGCGATCGACCCCTGGAGCTCTGTTCGATTTCATGTTTTGGATGACTGTTTTAATATCTTGCAATGGTGGGACTTCGATATTGATGCACCTGATACGTGGAACCGTTGGCGGATCATGCAGAGCTGTTGGTGACCTGGCTGACATTTGCAAAAGTTGTTTAAAGTCCTCGAACTAGCGTTTCAGCTGGTCATTAAAAGGCCCACTGAAATTTAAAAACTCACTTTAGACTGATGAGGACGCATGCTTGAAAAGTTAATTTGAATAATGGAAGTGCATGGTTGGAAAGTCGACATAAACTTGAAACATTGCATTTATGCAACAATTTATGTCGAAAAAAATTATCATAATTCACTGAGAAGAAACTCATAACAATATTGAAAAACCAAAAAAACGGTTTTTCTTTTGGACAAAACAATTGCAACTTCGAACCAATCGTCAAATTGAATTCTACTGTCAATAATTAGTAGAAAATCCCTCATTTTCAATAACAGCCTTGCATCGTTGAGGCATGAAGTCAATCAGGTTGTCAATAATGTTCTGAGGAATTGCTGCCCACGCCTTTTGCATTTGCTCGAACAATTCAAGCTGAACAATGCATTAGGTCTAAAGCAGTGGTGCTCAGGCCAAAATGAAATTTTGCGCCAATGCCACGGGCCGCAATGAGTTATTTTTAATGGCTTAAAATAGTTAATAAAAAACAGCTTATTTTGAGGACACGTTACTAGTAGATGTACCTGAAATGTAAAGCAATGCTCTTTCTTGCAAAATAAAAAAAATTACAAACAACAAAATGTAGATTTATATCACATTCAATTTATTTGAAAATCAATAAAAAAAACTTTTCGCATTTTAATACATAATTCACTTACACTTTTCTTCAGCAAGCTTTTCGAGATCAGCCTTCATGCTAGAGGTCGAAATACGCAATGAATTGTCCAAATGTTCATCACTTATCTTATTTCTTGCTTTTGACTTTACTTGCTTCATCACGGAAAACAGTTGTTCACAAATGTATGTGGATCCAAACAAAGAAGCTACGAAAAGAGCATGATTTCGCAGCTCTGGGAAGCGCTCTTCCGGAACAAACTTGGCATAGAACTCCAACAAATCATGTCGATCACATTTTTCTCGCAGTTCCGTGTCGCACTGTAAATCAATTAGTTCCATTTGGATATTATCTGGGGCTTGTTCAGCATCAACACACTGAATGGAGCAAAAAAAAGTTTTAGAATTTTGTCATGCGCTTTGAAATCTCCAAAACTACGAGAAAAATCATTTTTCATTGTTTGGAGTGCGTCAACGTATTTTTTAGTCAACGTCACATTGCATTTTCCGAGAGTAGACAAATGGGCAAAATTTAGAATTTTCATCTGTTTCTCCCACAACACGAGTTTGTTTTCAAATGTACTGATTTGATTAAACATGCTGTGCACCAATTTGCCTTTACCCTGGAGACTTAAATTCAAATCGATCAGGTGCGTTGTTATGTCAGTCAGGAAAGCCAGATCTGTCACCCACTCCGCATTATCGAAAAACTTCACTGATTTACCTTTGCTCTCCATGAATTCGACGATTTCTTTCCGAAGAGCAAATACGCGTCGCAGCACCTTTCCCCTGCTCAGCCAACGTAACGGGTGGCAACTAAAATTTTGAAATTTCTTTCTCAAGCTGTCAAAAAAAGATAAACATAGTTGAAGAAGATCTGATTAATTCAAATAAAAGATACAATGTCCATTGTTGTTAAAAAATTAGTGAACATTTGAAAACGGTCCGTAATCGGATGTTCGGCGAAGCTTCCGTTTGATGACGGAACAGGAGCGTTGTACGGCCTCCATGTCAACTTTGCGAATGCATCTCTTGATTCTACCAATCAACTGTTTGCAATTCGTGGCTTTCAGTTATTTTTGTACACCAAGGAACTCAAAACCCCGAAGAAATCTTTCGATTGGGCGACACTGAGGCAGATTTGTCGGGTTGTGGTTTTTGGGTACAAATGGGATCGAATGGGTAGTCAGGAACGATTGTGTTTTTATGGCGTAATGCGATGACGCTTTATCCGGCCAAAACACGTATTGTCCATCAGCATGATGTTTTTGTAGAATCGGGATCAAAATTTTCTTCAAACATTCGTTCTGGTACACATCTTGATTGATTGCCAAACCAGAGGGCTTGAACCATGGCTCAGAAATGCCTTTCTCGGAAATGGCAATGTACAGCATCACTTTCTGTTCAAACTTATGTTTAAACTTATATTTTATGTTCGGAGGTGTAGTAGAACTATCCGTTGAATAGTATCGATCGTTTTCGGGAATTTGCGTCTTCGAAAGAGGGAAGTAGCTTTCGTCGTCCAAAACAAAACTTTTTCCGGAATAATTTTTAATCAACCAACGGCATTGGAATTTCAGCGTTGAACTCTGTACATCAGTATATTCCGGGGCTCGTGTCTTCTTTCGGCACTTTATTCCGACTCTTTTCAATGTTTTGCAGATGTACTGGTGAGAACAGTTGAACTTTTTTGCGGCATCCAGTTGGCTCAGTGAATCCTTGTTGTTGAAGGCACGAGAAAGTGAACGAAGTCCTCTTGCGTCCATAATTTTGGCTGGTCTTCTACTACCTTGCTTGCGAGCAGTTGTTGGGGATCTTAGAATATGGTAAACAGTCGAAGTCGCAACATTTTCGCTTTTAAAATGTTGTACCGTATACGTTTTGCCGAGATTTCTGTGCAGTTCGTAGAACTGTACAACGCGCTCGCGAAATACTTCTTGTTTCGACGGCATTTTTAGCAAAACTGAGCAATCATAAACAAAACAGAAAATACTAGCAGAAAGAGGAGAGAAACAGCTAACGCATACACACTCTTATTTCTCTCTGAGCTCGTTTGTTGTTGAGCATAGAGGCCTCGAAAAAATTCCAAAATTTTAATTGCCACCCGTTAGTAGCAAATTAGTCAAAGTAACTGCAATGTGACTCAACCGGTCACAATCAAGCTACTGCAACTAATAATAACGATTTAGTGTTGCTTGAGACGTTACCCTTTTAAGGCACCTTTTACTAAGATACCCTGCTTCCAATCGACCCCTGGGGCTCTGTTCGATTCCATGTTTTGGATGGCTGTTTTAGTATCTTGCAATATGGGGCTTCGATATTGAAGCGTGTGTTACGTCGAACCTTCGGTGGATCATGCAGAGGTGTTGTTCAAATTAGTCGAACCAGCGTTTCAGTTGGTCATTAAAAGGCCAACTATAATTTAAAAAATCACTTTAGACTGATGATAATGAATTTGAATAATGGAAACGCGTGGTTGGAAAGTCAGTAAAAACTTAAAACATTGCAATTTTGGAACAATTTAGCTCGAAAACTAAAATACGTTCAAAAAACGTATTTGATTTTTGATTTTTGAGAGATTATATATCTTTCGTTTGTGAAATTTCTGTTTAAATAATAAGTCCAATCCCATCAGCTTCGGCATTTGGTAATGACCATATTTGCCATCGTTTGCCATTGTCTCAATGTGACCCAAGTTTTCATATTTAGGGTATATAGTCCCATACCTTGCCTAATATGCGGCGGTCGGTTACATTTTTCATTGTTACTTATCAAGTAATTGAGCTACAAAAGGCATTCAACTAGTTATTTGCTTGCAAAGACAAGCTTAATAAGACGATTGTTATTTCAAACTACGACAAACTAAACAACTAACTTTATTAAGACGAAAACTTTCGAGGCATATGGATGTAATGTCGGTCTATAAGCACCAAATTGGGTCTATTCGTGGTAGCAACTACGTCCCATTCGATAGTTTTTTTTATTGAATGCAATAAATTAGCATTAGCATTAGCATTGGCATTGGCGTTTGCACACCTCGTGGATGGAGCTACGATGAGGAATAATTCGTTGAAGATATTGCATGCCACCATGAGACGAAATCAGTTTCTGATACGTTTCTTCGCGCAATAATCTCCACGAAGACACTCCTCGATCGCTCACCTGGCCACGTCCATGCAACTGTTGGTGATAGGGAGGATTTGGTATCTACTTTAAGAAGACACGGGGAACCCATGTAGGCTTCAGGAGATATCAAAGGAAAAGAGAAATTAATAGACGGAGAGAATAGTTGAACAGAATGCCCTGTTTGGTGTACAGAACAAAAATGTATTCAAAAATTAGTCATTGAGGAGCATCTCTGTCTAAGAAGGTTAAGTGATGCTCCATTTCTTCTCTTCAAACGGTTGGGACTTTAGCATTAACTATAGTCCTAGCTGCCTATAGCTTATGGTTATAGCGCCATTACTCGCTCTATGAAAAGAGAAGAAGTGTCATAAAGAATAAGAACGGGTACTGAAAGAGAACTTGTCAGATTTCTTGGATTACTGCGCACACTCACACATCACATATTCAGTGGTTTGCAAAGAGCTTCAAATGTTTGGAACCGCTTAGAGCATAATGATGAAAATAGAACGAGCTTACCAATTCAGTCGTCAGTTCAATGCCGTTTTGTTTCGCTGTCCTAATCGTAGATGGTCTGCTAGACAAGCTTTTATCAGTTCGGCTACAAAAGCACTTAATCTCAACGTTCAAATATTACTATTAAAACGCACAGCAAATCCGCATCTTCGTGCTGGGCTATTTCAAGAAAAAGGTACCACCAATATCTAGCTGTTGGCTATCTTCACAAACAATTTCTTTATGAACTTAGCTTCCTTCTTATCAACTCAAATACACTATAAAATACAAGAAGTATGTTTCAGGGGTTTCTTCCCCTTTTTTACCATTTCAGTTTGCAAAATAAAAACGGAATCACAATTTACACACGTCACATTATCCTACAAACTCCTCTCGCACTTATTTACTACCGCAGTCTAAATTTTTCAGTACCGACGTCCATCGTTTGCTCTTCCACCAAGCCACTATCGAGGGGTTCCTGATGCAATTGCTTATTGTTCTGCGAAAGAAGCACTTCCTATTCGAGAGCCTGTACCAGCTGTACGTATATGCGCCTACAGTCCCAATCATTCCAAGACACTTTTCACTGCGCCCGGCGGTGAATTTTGACCACAACACTGGTCACCAAAATATCTTCATAAAACCTGTTTAAACGGGTCGTCCTCTTAGTGAAAAAAATATACTTTGCACACACTTTTCGGAGCATTTTTCACAATATTAAAATGTTTTAGAATCATAATTTTACGATGCAGAAAATTTTCACACGTCAGATTTTCAGTGCGGCCTACTCTTCCAGTTTTTTTATTGAATGCAATAAATGTGCTTTTTTTCTTCTGATTTTCTGATTTAAGGCAATGCCAGCTGTTTTCACTCAACCCAACACAAAAAATGTCTACACAAAATTAAATAATACTGCTTTAAAATACTTAAATTATATTCACGTATATAGTAATTCATCAGCCATTCAATAAGGAATAAATTTTTATTCACTCTAAACAGGTTTTGTGGATGATGTTGTTTGAGAAGGAAATATTTTTTTATCACCATGAGGCTCTAGAAGTAGACAGCACTTTTATTGCTAGAACAAAGTTGTTAAGAGAAAGTATTGATAGTTCCGTTAGCGCACGGCAGGCTGTGAAAATTGAATAGAAGTAGGATATGTGTCCCTTAACTCAGCCTAATATGCAACAATCGATTACATTTTATATTATAACTCATAACGTATTTGCTGGCAACAAAATTTAATTAGCAATACACTTGCTAAGATATGTTCAATAAGCCATCTGGTAGTATGTACCACGAAAAGTTGTACAACTCGTTTTTATAAAGTCAGAAACTTTCGATGGATATGGATGTAATGTCGGTCTATGGGTACCAAATTGGGTCTAATTATGGATGCAAGTTCGTCCCATTCGATAGATTTGTTATTAAATGTTGTCTAGGTACGATTTTTTGTCTGATTTTCTGATTCAAGGCGTTTCCAGATGCATTCGCTATACCCAAAAAACAATTTCACAAACCGAACTACACTTAAAGTGTTTAATGATGTTTTATTACGTTATTAATAAAACAGGCCACAGTTGAGAACATAGAAAAAAATGTGTCTCTAACATTGGGTCTACGGTTTTCTTATTAAATCATTGTTATTGTATCTATAAAAAAAAACAATTAGTTTATAACACATTACTATTGTCTGTACATCTAGACTGCATAACTAGGTTTATCGGTTCAATTTGAAAAATGTTAGATTATCCGAAGATCGTGGTGATAATCGGTTCAGCTTAACCAGTGAAGTCATGATGTCTAAAAAGTTGAAGAAACCGAAAATTACGCGGAAGTGAACAACTATAAATTGATTAATAATATCTCAATTGCTTTGAAATTCATTGGTCATTATGATAGCAACATCATTTTGTTGATTATAGCTAAATAATTGACATATTTGGTAAACAGGCCGAATGAAGGAGCTAGGCTAACATTGCATCCTGTTACCCTATATGCAGTATTGGTCAAAACATTTGCAACATGTATATGACGGTTTTTCTTTTGGACAAAACAATTGCGACTTCGCATCCAATCGTCAGATTAAATTCTGCTGTCAATATTTAGTAGCAAATCGCTCATTTTCAATACCAGCCTTGCATCGTCGAGGCATGGAGTCAATCAAGTTGTCAATAATGTTCTGAGGAATTGCTGCCCACGCCTTTTGCATTTGCTCGAACAATTCAAGCTGAACAATACATTAGGTCCAAAGTAACATTGGGAGACTCTCTTCGTCGACTTTCTTTTTGCGTTCCTATGGCTATGTAAAGACATGTTCAAGTATTTTCAACACATAGTACGGTAATATAAAGTGTAATTAAGGATCCAATACGTCAAAAACATCAACAAATCGTTTAATAGACAAGCTATTAAAGACTGTATTCGATGAAATTTGGACACACGCAATTGTTCGTAACTTTTTAGCGTGTGTTTAAAAACTATTGAAATTTTAACTGAATGTATTTCATTGTGTTGTGTCAATTGTGTAATGAGTTTCGTGAAAATCGGTCGAGTGATTTCAGTGATGGCTTCAAATGAAGAAATAGTGCGCCAACAAATTTTGGGCACTCACTTCGAAAACCCAAACGCTTCTCATCGATGGATCGGAAAACAGCTCGGAATCGCACATTCAAGCGTATCTCATGTGATCAAAACGTTCAAGGACCGTAGGACAACCAAGCGGAAAAATTGTAGTGGCAAAAAACGTGGCACATCAAATCCGGAGAAGGCCAGGATAGTATTGAACCAATTTAAGCATTATCCCAACATTTCGATCAGGGATGTTGCGAAAAAGGCGAAAGTTTCAGTTTGTTTTGTGCAGAAAACAATGAAACGATTACATGTGTACAAGGTCCAAAAGGCACCGAATCGGAGCGATAAACAGAACTCGGTGGCCAAAACTCGTGCAAGAAAACTGTACAGGGAGTGGCTCACAAAACCGTTCTGCATTGTGGTGGACGATGAGACCTACATTAAAGCCGACACCAAACAAATGCCAGGACAGGAACACTACGTCGCCACTTCTAAGTTGGCCGTTCCGGAGAGTGTAAAAAATTCCTTGTCTGGCAAGCGATCTTCGGATTTGGCAAAATGAGTCAGCTCTTCATCACCTCTGGGACCGTCAACGGACAAATCTACAAGGACGAATGCCTCCAAAAATGACTTCTGCCCTTCTTGAGATCTCACGATGGCCCAACACTGTTTTGGCCGGATTTGACATCTTGCCACTATGCCCGGCCCGTCTTAGACTGGTACAAAGATAATACAGGTATACCTCGATAGTACGTACATCAACTTTCTCAATTCATATCGCAATTGCATAAAAACCACTCGTTGTATCTGAGATCTATTACAACTAAAAGAAAGAACAACCTTCAGCTCTTTCTTTTAGTGGTTTTAGATTCCAGATACAATTAGTAGTCTTTAGGCAATTTCGATTTGAAGTCAGAAAGTGTATGTACGTACTATCGAGGTATACCTGTAATGTAGTTTTTGTACCAAAAGACGTCAACCCTCCAAATACTCCGGAACTTCGCCCAATTGAAAAAAATTTGGGCAATCATGAAGGCAAAGCTCGTTAAGACTCCAAAACTGATAGAAAATGAACTTGAACTAAAGAAAGTGTGGTTAAAAGTAAGTAAGCAAGTCGGTCCTATCATTGCTCAAAATTTGATGAAAGGGGTCAAGGCAAAGATGCGGGCATTTGGGTTGGGAGAAAAAGGTTCATTAAACCAATGATGACTCAAAGAAACTTAATCCAATTTCAGATAGCTTTAAGCGTTTTATTTCCAGGAAAAATTTGGCATAAACGAATCAGGATTCTCGATAGGAAAATTTCTTGCGTGACCTACTTTGTGTTCGTGTCCAAAATCCTCTGAATGGCATATTCCATTCTGCATGAGGTAGCATTACATCTCTAAGGATGTTATTGTACATAAAGCGATCCATAATTCCATTGATCGGATGGATTGGACCAAGACTATTGGCAGAAAAACATCTCCAGACCATTACATTGCCTCGACCAGGTTTCACGGTCTTTTGACAATATCGTGGATCCAAGAGATTTCTGATGGGTCGACGTACACGGAAAATTCCATCACTCCCGATAATGTTGAACTCCGATTCATCGCTGAACAGAACAGTCGACCATTTCTTCACACTCAAACAAATATGAGATACAGCAAACTGCAGCCTTTTCTTCTGGGTATTCAACAATATCAGCTGAAACTCTTTTTTCACTTTGAAGGATAATTTGACAGGATCTTTCTTGATGCACCGGACGATCATAAAATCGTCCCTAGACTTAGTGCAGCGTGGACTTCCGTCTTTGTGCACCACATGAATCTCTACGACCACGAAACATGGACATTGCTAGTGGAGGACCAACGCGCCCTTGGAGACTTTGAACGGACGGTGTTGCGTACCATCTACGGTGGAGTGCAGATGAAAGACGGAACGTGGAAGAGGCGAATAAACCACGAATTGCACCAGTTGCTGGGAGAACCTCGCATCGTACACATCGCAAAATTCGGTTGACTACGATGGGCTGGGCATGTCGTAAGAATGTCGGACGACAGCCCTGTGAAAATGGTTCTCGAAAACGAACCGACAGGTACAAGAAGAAGAGGCACGCAACGAGCAAGGTGAATTGATCAAGTAGAAGGCGACCTGCGGACCCTCCGCAGACAGCGAGGCTGGCGAGTGACAGCCATGGACCGAATAGAATGAAGACAACTTAGTCTTAGTCTTAGTCTGATTGGTAAGGTAAGGTATGAATCTTTCCGGTGGAACGAAACTTCAAGCAAAGTCTTGAGATTTTAGATTTTTTCACTCCATATTTGGCACAGAGCTCTTTTTGTGACATTCCACACGTGTAATCATTGATAATTTTCTTTCTCAGTTCCAATCCAAGACTGTCATGGGCCATTTTGAATCGGGACGTAAAAAATATTCCAAACATTAGAAACAACATTATTTTATGTAAAATAAAGCAATATTTACCTTCTGGTGGCGTAAATGTCCAATATATTACCCCTTCGCCGTAGTGTGAATCCAATTAGATCAGTTATCAACAGATTTGGTACGAAAAATAACAAATATTATGAGTTGCAATTGTTTTTACCAAAGCAGAATGGTACTTGTCAACAAAACAGTGTCGATGTTGTCTATCAGTTGTCATCTGACTACTCCGGAAATCATGTGGTAGAAAATTAGACTCTTTATGCGTCAACTATAGTGACTTAAGCCGTTTTTTATTCAGAGTACATAAATATATAAATGCGTATCATCAGTATTCACTACCAGTTGCAAATGTTTTGTCCAATACTGTACATCATTATCTTAAAACTACAGTTAGGGGGATATAACCGATTAATCACGGCCATCTCGAGTTTAATAGTAATAACATAAGAACGGATAGGAAGATGGGCGGGAATTTGAAGTAAAGTTGACATAACACATTCATTTTGAACTCTGAATCTACAGGGTGCGGCAGAAAATAATGTGAAAATTTGTTCTTTTTTTTCAAATCCAATTTTCAACTAATTCAAGCAATAATATCAACATGGTCGAGTACAGCTATCTTCATAAAGTCCTTTCAAACAAATTGATTTAATGTGCCCTCCATTTTTATTAAAAACATCCTCGAGCCGACGCCAGAAGCCAGAGCATGCCTTTCGGACGTAGTCCTCCGACATTGACTGCCATGTGCGTGTTATGGTTGACTTCAGGGTTTTCACACTAGGGTGTGATGTTTTGCAGGCTCGTGCTTCAACATATGCCCAAATCGAATAATCCAACGGATTAAGATCTGGGCTGCTAAGGGGCCACAAATCCTTGGGCCAAAATTCATGTTATCGTTCAACCATTGGTGGGTTCGATTGGATGTGTGACACGGCGCTCCATCCTGCTGTAGGACAACGTTTCGGTCCTCAGAGTAGTTGGCCTTCACCCAGGGAAGTTTTGGTCCTTTGAAATACCAATATACACTTCGGTATTGATTTTAACTACAGCATCAATGAAAACAGGCGGCATTTTCAAACCGTTGGACGCCACCAAGCTAAACATCATGACACCAGCCGTATGTTTGGTTTGAAATTTGAATTTCACTTTTTCCGGAACGTTCTCCGTTTCCTGCGGTGAAGTGAACTGGTCCGTGCGGCTGTTGGTCACAGCATCGATGTTGAAAAGCTTTTCGTCGGAGAACACAATTATCATTTTTTCTTTCTTCAACAAGGAAAACAATCTCTTGGAACGAGTCACTCGTAGTTCCTTGACCCGGTCCGTAATCAAGTGGCGTTTCACTTTGGCTCTGAAAGATGCATGCAGGTCTGCTTTGATGAATCTCCGCATGGATTTCTCCGAAATATTGGTTTCCTTTGCAAGTTTTATTATGGAACGCACCAAGTTGTGAGCAACGTTTGCACGGACCGATTTGATCACGTTTTGCGTGCGTGCAAAGCGCGGACGTCCGCTTCCCGACTTCCGCTGCTTAGGACAATCCTGCAGGGACTTTTTTATGCGGTAAACTGTTGCCAAATGGCACCCTACCACCTTGGCAATCTCTTTCGGCTTCTTCTGGGCGAGAAACAAACTGGTGATCACTTCTTTCACGAACATTTTGACGAATTTTCAATAAAACAAAAAGAATGTATGGATGCAGATCTTGAAAGTAAACATAAACCAATACACTTTCGACAGAAATTAGTCACTAGCTACACGAATCAACCCAATACTCAAGTTTGAACATTTTCGCATTATTTTCTGCCGCACCCTGTACACAATCCATCGTAGCCTTGATCATTCTGATCAGTTTCCTGGAAAAAAAAAAACGTTCTCGTCCATAATCTTCCACAGCTCTTCACGATCAATAGTTTAGTAAGCGGCCTTGAAGTCGATGAATGGATGGTGTGTAGGGTTATTCACGACAACTCAACGCAGACGTCTTCCAAATTTGGCAGATCGACAGGCAATCGGTGTGTAACCACCTGGAAGATGCTTAGAGGCATTAGGTGGTAAGCATTTTGCAACAGAAACAATTTTTCAACGGGTGAAAGAGGGCGTTTCTCTTCTCAAGAAGGCGAAAATTTCGGTCTCTGATTTTAACAAGAGAATAAAATTTGCCCTCGTTTAATCCCAAGCCAAAGGAAGCGTAAACAACGAAATTGTTTGCAATCTTCCAGGCGCCCTACAACAATGTTTGCAGCTTTCATACAAGAGGCTTGATGCAGGCGTTATCTGGCTTAAATTCACCTGAAATATCCCATTATTTTCTGCAAAATCTAGCCTTCTCTTTATGTGCTTTAGATTACGCAGAACATTCACTGTTTCTTCTTATCTGTGTAGGCCAATCACTTCAATTAATCAAGCAATCCGTACTACGTCCTTTCCCATAGCAGGTCCCCATCTATTGATTTCAACTCAACCCAAAATTTAGAAAAACGTTATAGCTACCTCAACTTTGCGTTATTTGAATACTGTAGCGTTTTAGTACTTCCACTAGTTCTGGATTGAGTTTATACACACAACCTACAGCCTACCTGCAAAGCCAGTACACAGAAGCTACCGCTAAATCTTTCAATTAGCTCTCCGGTCCCACCCACATTCGCAAACGGAATTCATCATTGATAACAAATCAAATAAAATTAGCCTCCGCCCCGACGAGACGGAACGAAACTGCCATTTGGCCTGGTATGCAAACTGGCCGTTAAATGCAAATTTCATTTCATTTCACCTGAAAATGCGCTTCCAGAACAAAGTGTGGAGAGCAAATGAATACCAAATGAGGCACTCCATCTTTTATCCGGAGAAGTAAAATCTACAATTTGACTGGCACTCTCGCAATGGCGAAAGGCGAACTAAAATTTAAGCCCAACCAAAATTCCACTTCTCATAATCGTCGACGAATCGTCTTGTGTTGAGTTCTCGGAACTCTTGGTCCTTCGTAACGACCGACGTTGAAAACCAGGCGGTTCGGTTGGCCGGGTCGAATAAATGTTCAACACTAATCATTGTACCATAAATTTAAATATTTATTCTTCTTTGGCTCCTGCTCGCACTCACCCCTTTGAAAGAAAGCCCGTCGAAGTCTGCGAATTCGTTTATGGCTCCTCTCGGTTCCGGAGTCCATTCCTTCTTTTTTTCTCCTTTCTAGTACGACGAATATGGGCTACAATTTCTTCGCCATTGTGAGCGTCGTCTGCATAGCCACTTTCTCACAATGGTTTCAATAAAAGTGTGGAAACCCTAGCTGGAAAAAGTGGAGACCAAACAAAACCATATCATAAATATTCCATTCAAGCAAACAATAGACGGCAAACGAGTTGGATGCGAGAGGAGTTGGGCAAGAGGTGTTCGCATTCCAAAGAAAAGGCATCCTTCCACAACAACTATTTGATAATCCACAGAGAGAAGGAAGCAGTCGGTCGGCGGAACCTTCAAGGCTTGCTTCTCAGGACACGCTCCAAAGGTTCGATTCAAATTTGTAACAACTTGTGTTACAGCTCACTAATGTCACACACAAACGCACGCACCGCACCCCCACTTGGACACGCATATGTTTATTGTATGGTTTTGACCTTTGGGCTGGATGAGAGTGAAGCCTTTTTTGCGGTCTTTGTGTGCATACTTGAACATCGAAAAATGCTTACATGTTTATCCTATTTTCCGACACGCATGGCAAATATTTTCTGTGTTCGGAGCTTTGAGTGTACCGGAGTGCAAAATGGACACACAACAATGTGAAAGTTGTTGAAATGCTAATTGAGTAGCCGGAGGGACTCAGCTCGCTTGCCGGCAGGATGTTTGTTGACCGAATGAATGGATAGAAAGAAAGAAAGGATGCTTTAGTGGGGGAAAAAATAATATGGATGCTATCTTATATGAGAAATTTTCTTTTTTAGACATGGTCACATGAATGACAAAGCGTCCAAATAACTCACGTTGTCAGACGTATGTTGGATAGATGTTTTAATTTCATATTGCATTTATAATTTTAAATAAGCAACCACTTTTTCATCTGTGCATTTAACCAAAAAGTTTAAATTGACAATGTGAATATGCCTACTACTATACTCTAAACAAAATTGAATAGATCATGACAGGGCTAACCTCATTATTTAGACAGTTCAATTGTTAACCAGATAAGCATTTCGCATTGGCTCTTGTTTTAAGGTTAGGTTGTGATCGGTGAATTTTGTTTTTGTCAAACCGAACACATTAACATGCATTCAAGATCGGTCAGTTGAAATCAATTTTCAAGACCTTTGACCCATTGAATCTTAGTAGCACTGACAAAAATTCCAATTTCATGTAAACTGTCTGTAACTTGCTCATAAAACTGTCAAAATTGTTGTTGGTGATATCATCGTGCAATTATCTCTGAAGCAATTACAGAATAGGACCTAGCGCGTTTCTCGCAAAGCGTGTGGCCACCCAGGCAAACCAACAACATAAAGCCTGTCCACGAAAAAATTCGGACACCAACATAACAGCAGCAAAAAATTACACACAATTCAACCAAACCGAATGTTTATTCCACAAAAATCTACATAAAAAACAGTTGATCAAGATGTTAATACTTCTTTCCGAAAAATTCGCACCCGCCATCAGGTTCTGTACGGTATCCTCAGAAATGCCCGCCGCGACGATTTTCCATCTTCTCTTGAAATATTCGGTACCATTTGCCTTCTTCTTAATTTCGAAGAGTTTCCGCTTATCTAGTGCTCAGTACTTCTCTATTGGTCGAAGTTCTGGATAGTTTGGTCAACAATCAATTTGTAACTAGCGGTTTGAAATTGGTTCACTGTTGTAGAACCCCTAGATACAAAGTACACCTTGCAATACACTCTTGCGCTATTCGGTACCTTTCGGTCCTAGTATCTTTGTTTTTGTTCTGATTGGCAATGTTATTTTGACAGAATATTTTAGGTTGTGTTGGTTTGAGTAACGTTTTTGAGGGCGAATCATTAAGCTTGAGACCGAGCTTGGAACCAATGAGTTAGTACGTCCTGAGCCAAAAAACATATTCAGCAGGGTGGCCACACAATCTTATTATAAAAATTCCCGCATTTTTCCCGATTTTTTCCCGCATTTTTGCCTTATTTTCCCAACTGTTAAGATGAGTTATTATAAATTACTCATAGCTAAATCTCTGAGCTCTAAAACTTTTTCCAGTTTGTTTTACCACCAGACACTTTCCATTTATTTAAAATACGCGTTTTTGTGCGACAGGATGAGCCAATTTTCAACAAATGTTGTCAAATTTGGTAACTCCTTGTAGGTTCTAGCCAAAATTTGTCCAAACCATTTTCTTTTCTCTGGAATCCGGCAAACAACGTCAGATGGCATTGAGCACAGCTGTCCAAATTCTTCTTTCACCATGTGTTAACACCCTTACAAACGCAATTCGCCAAACTTCAAACACATTCACCACCACATGACATATAAGTTCATTACTGGCCTTACCTGGGACAGTCGTGTAGCCAGATCTTCTAAGGGCATCTTCAACGGTGGTCCAAATCGTGCTTTGTATTTATTTGTTAAGACTAAACGCAAAAACATCGCTGCATTGCTGGTGTTTGTAAATTTTGTTTTATACCGGATCTATTTTGCATCATTTCAGAACTTATATAAGCTTCTAATCTTTCGTACTGAACGCACTCTTTAAAAATTTAATTTAATGAACTTCGAAATATCTATGAAGACTGGGTGGAAATATCTATAATGAACATGCCAGTAGTTTGTTAAACTTTTCGGCGGTTGAATAAAATAGTTGGAAGTTTTCAGATAATCATGAAGTTTGCTCGCTGTCTTTCGAGAAGAGAAATGGTGGAACTTTAGAAAAGTTCATTGAATTGCCGAAAAAATATTTCTGGAAACTTGAATGCACTTCCAAAAAGTTTGCTGATCATCCATGGAATAGGAACAACTTTCTGGAAATGACGGGAGCTTAGAAAATCAGATGTCGCTTCCCAGAAGTTATGTTAACTTCCAACAGGTTAGTTATTTAAATAACTTACGAGAAATTGAAAAATAAATCTTGGAAGCCGTGGAATTTTTATGGAATAGTTAGCATTACCGAGATGTTGTTGAACCGTACAAGATCTTTTTATGATCTCCATGATTGTGAATAGGTGGAAATTCTATGAAATTGATTAAGAAGTAGTTGGTTTCTTTATTCTAGTTTTGGTTGGGTAAGAAAAATTAAGTAAGAAGTTTAAGTTCTTCTTAAAACTTAAATACCTAGAACTTTTGGGATGTTTTCGGAACGATTGGAAAGTTTCTCGATCACCTGGAAAGATCCCTGAAGTTCTATGAATCTTCCCAAACTTATGGAAAAATCATTTGAACGTTTCATAAACTTTTCGAATGCTCAAAAAATCCAGTTTCCAGTTTCTGAAATTCTGGAAAGTTTCCCGATCTTGGGGGAAGTTTTTTGAAATTCTTGGAAGATCGCAGGATTACTGAGAAATTTCCTGAATTGCTGAATCCCCTGAGCATCAGGAGTTTTTTCGAGCTTCTGGAACCTCTCTGAACTTCTGGGGAGTTTTATAAATTTCTGGGATGTTCTCTGAACGTCTGATATGTTTGCTGACCTTTCGGAAAGTTTCCTGACCTTTGGGGGAGTTCCATGATCTTTGTGAGCATTTCCTGAAGTTCTGAGAAGTTTTTTGAATTCATGAGAAACCCTGAACTTCAAGAAAGTTTCTTGAACTCCTACATGTTCGCTGAATTTCTAAGAAGTTCTGTATCAGTCTAGCAAGTTTCATGAAATTCTAAAAAGTCCTAGAGGTTTAGATCCGCAAACTGTTAAAAAGTTTCATGAATTTCTCGACTGTTCTCTATTGGAAAGTCTCTAATATTCTGGCAAGTTCCTTGAATTTTTGGGAAGTTCCCTGAACATCTTGAGTTGTTCTATGAGCTTCTGAAAAAATATCCAAAATAATCTGATAAGTTTTCTAAACTTCTGTAAGATTGACAAGATGATAGGCGTTGGTGGGTTTAACAACAAGAAATACTACGCCGGAGCGAGGAACGCAAAGTTGGTCTGTTTTAGCTGGTTCTCTGGTTCTTGCAAATCAACTATAAAGGTGTGGAAATAGACCACCGCTGAAGATGCTCTAATCGATACGTTTTGAACAAGCTGAACAATAACATCGGTGGACCGAGTAAATGACAAAAACGCTACTCAAATCATTTGAAAAAGGTTTGAGTATGGTTCCTTCCATATGACAAAAATTCCCGATGACTTTTGAAATTCCCGCCTTTTTCCCGCATATTTTCCGATGATTTTGAATTCCCGCATTTTTCCCGCATTTCCCGATTTTCCCGAGTCTGTGGTTCATTTTCTTCAAGACAATCCACCCGCTGGTTTGGTGGATTGGCCGTTTTTAGCACGTATTTGACCTCTTGTACCTTATACCATTCCAGGACGGATTTCGTATAGTGACAAGAAGCCAAATCTCTTGTGCAGACATTCTTTCTCGTACACATCCTTATTAATAGTGCCAATAGCGACGGAACTTTAAGATTTTCCACCAGAATTACATATGGCCTGCCAAATTTAATAATTCTTCGGGAATTTGGATGCCTTCTTTGTCCAGGAATGCTCGGCACCGGCTTACATTTACATTGCGATATAAAAAAAACATACCCGGGAGCATGTTTTACATTACTAAATTTCATATTTTATTTTAAAACTGGAAGCTGAATTCAGTGACATGTTCTTAAAACTTGGAAGGCAACTTTTTGCATAAAAACATTTATGGGGGGGCGAAGGGGAAGACTTCGATTTTTCCCCCTTAAGTGATTGGCTGGGTACCCGCGTACCCGCCAAATTCAAATGCTTGTTACTCTGGCAATTATTGACCGATTTGAACTCCCTAGACACCATTAGATCCAAAACCTCATTCGCTTCAGGAACATTATCGTCAATGATCATTTGAATTCTTCTGGTTCCTGTGAATCCGAGCTTCCGGGGCTGTGCTCCAGTACGGAGATACTATTTCGGAACATCTATTGAATTTCCAGGAATGGATTTCAAAATTTTTGGAATAAATCCTAGAAACTATTTCTATTCTAACTAGAAATTAGAAGAAAAATTATTATTTTTCATTTAATTCCAACTACCTTTGCTTATCTTGACAGAAACGCGTATTTCATCTACAATGTGCAGACTACGTCAGTGTCTCGTACTAATAACTCGACTTGACTTAGTACGAGACACTGTAGAAGTCTGCACATTGTAGACGAAATACGCGTATCTGTCAAGATAAGCAAATGTAGTTGGAATTAAATGAAAAATACTAAATTTTTTTCTAATTTCTAGTTACAGGTATTCCACTAAACAGCTCAAACCCTCTAGGATATTTCTTTTCTATTGTGGGCCATATGCCAACTTGTTCCAGAAACGGCAATTCAGTAACAGGTTTCCGTGGGGCCTAAAGTGGCCATGAACAAAATTCATTAAATTTCTCGAGTAGGATATTTTTCAACGGTTAGTGGCCATCTGATGATTTGACCATGAACCTGTCTTCATGGAACAGGTTTCCGTTGGGCCTCGAGTAGCCATGAATATATTTAGGAGGAAACCCTGGCAATATGGGTATTAACATTCATGAAATTTCACCAGTAAGATATTTCTCAATGTTTAGTGGCCATCTGATGATTTGTCCCCGAACCTGTCATTAACTTTGATACTCATGTTGCCAGGCTTTTTTACTGAAATTGTTTGTGGCCATTCGAGGCCCCACAGGAACCTGTTACAGAATGGTTGTTGCATAGAAATAGTTTCTAGAGATTATTCCAAAGATTTTGACATCCTTTCCCGGAAATTCAATAGATGTTTCCAAATAGTGTCTCCGTACCGAAACACATCCCCGAAAACCAGGATTTCCGGGATCCAGATGAATTCAAATGGCCATTGCTGATAATGTTCCTGAAGCGCATGAGGTTTTGAATCTAACAGTGCCAAAAGAATCAAAATCGGTGAATAATTGTCAGTTTTAATCATTTGAATTTGGTGGTACCCGGGTACCCTGTCGATCACTTAGAGGTGTTTTTTTTGTCGAACACATAAGGGAAGGTTCATTAAATATGTCACGCAGTTAGGGGGGAGTTTGGGAAAACGTGACGATCCATACAAAAAAAAATTAAAGGTCCATACAAAAAGCGTGACAAGGCCCCCCCCCTTGTTGGAGTTAATAAAAAGTCAATTTTTGCGAGACATAATTAATGGACGTTCCCTAAGAGTTATATTCATCGAGAACGTTTGTTTTGTCGTCCATTATGATACAAGAAAATGTTTACAAAAAATAGTAGTAAAGCTCATCAGCACGACTTTTTATAGTGAAATTTTGCTTGTCATCACGGTTGGGCACCTTTTTCATTTTGTACGCCTTCAGTACTTACCTTTGCTTCACTTGCTGTACGTATGATTTTTACCTCCTATATTTGCGAGCCACATTTCGCACAGAGACGTTGGGATTTTTCTCAATAATGGGTACCACCTTCTGGTCCGTTTTTCGGGAGCATGCTTTTCAATTTGTTCCACTTCCAACCTTCCGATCCACAGTTAAGCGCTGGTCAAATAGGTTGCAAACACAAAAGACGGTACTTTACGATAGCTTTAGTTTCTTGGCAAGGTCGCATTCCCATAAATTCGGATTTTGCTGCCGTTCGTTCAAAATGCGTTAGCGAACTATTACTACGACGCCATTTTACTGAATGTAACAAGAATGTAAAAATGTTGTACTACGAAATAAAGTGGAGAATTTCCGCTATCATATAAGTGAAGCGTTTCAGCTATCCGTGAAATAATTCAAATTCTTTTTATTTTAAAAATAACTTGTAAACTAATCATTGTACAATAATTTAATTAAAACAATCCAAACGTACTCCCAAAACACGTTTCAATGAGCATATCGCAAAGATCACTAAAGCAAACAACCCAAGTAGCATTGCCAAAACCATCCCGCTTAATTAAGTTTTATTGTAGTTTTATGAACGCCACTGGGAATCAATTTGGTTTTGAAAGATGCCAACAGGTTTTATATTTTAGTCAGGTTCACGAGAACCTGCACAGCTTCTTTTCAAACCTTGTCTTCTTCTAAAATTCCTTGTACTTCCTTTTAGCAAAGATTTTATTTTGACTTTATGAACTCGTGAAATGTAATTTTGAAATGTCGTTTTAAGACTCATTCATACTATCTTAGGGGCTATTCATAAACTACGTAGACTTTTCTGGTGGAAGGAGGGGTTTGACCAAAGTCAAAGCTTCATACAAAAAATCAAAAAACTGTATGAAGAAAAGTCTACGAGGAGGAGGGGGGGTCTGAGATTTTCAAAAATGAGTCTGCGTGGTTTATGCACAGGCCCTTATTATGGTCAGTTGAAAAAGCATTTTAAAATCATTTTGCCTCCAGTAAATGGATTAAACGGCAAATCGGCATTGAGGAAAGTCACCAAATGATCAAATAGTTTTATAGTAGCCATTGCGAAGATAAATTGGCTTTTAAGAAAACCTGTGATTTTTTTCAATCGCCGTTTTGATATGGGTATGTGTCCGTTAACTCAGCATATTATGCAATGATCGATTACATTTTTTATTATAACTCATAAAGTTTTTAAGCTATAAGCGAGATTCAACTAGTTAGACACTTGCTAAGATAAGTTTGATAAGACATTTGGTAGTATGTATCACGAAAAGTTACACAACTCTTTTTATAAAGTCAGAAATATTCGGGGGATATGGATTAAATTTCGGTCTATAAGCACCAAGCTGGGTCTATTCATGGATGCAACTTCGTCCCATTCGATGGATTTATTACTAAATGCAGTCTTTGTCGGGTTTTATTTTATTGGGAAACTAGGATAATTTAAAATTAACACCTTATTTGATTACGTTTTAGAAATAAAAAATTAACATTGAAACACTTTTTTCAAATTTTCGCTAGTAAACCCGAGCAAATTCCTTTAAATTCCACTAAAAGCTTATCTTTTGACAGATAGGCCTATTTCGCCTGCTACTTAAAGACTTCTTCAGTGTCGAGTATACAGTAGTATTTATAGTAGGTTTATTGGTACCGCGGTGTGTGAGGTAGGGATGGATAGGGAAGTACTTGAGTGTGTTTATGTATTTTTTTGTTACCTCAAATTAAAATTAAAAAAAGTGAAAGTGAAAACTGGCGACCAAGGCTAAATCGGAGCCGAATAAGTTCATCAAGTTGAAGAAAAACATCGCAGGATATCGCGTTATTAACGCGGTGTTCTCCACAAAGGATCACACCAATAATTCACAAGGTAATAGTTAAAACTGCTACGAATACCCAAATAATTAAAAAAATGGAAATGGATCTATTGCGTATCAGTATTAAAGCATTACACGGCAAAGTGAACACAAAAACATTAGAATGTTATTCGCTACATTTAAAATTAGCAAAACAGTACCCAGATAGTTTTTCAATGTTTCTCACCAAAGTAACAGTCGCGTTGCGAATCAGAAAGAAAAAGAAAATTACTTGACAAAAAATTTAAAAAACTAAAAAAGTCACAATTTAAAATTTCTTAAAAAGTTAAGCACAGTTCAAGATAAAGAAGGGTTGGTAATAAACCGTTCCCCAGAACAATTCACAGAAGAACAACTAAAATTACTTAACAAAAGACTCAATTACGCAATAGAATACACGAACCATTATCGACATAGAGACAGCAATCAACACTAACAACTTACACACATCACAAATAAAAGAAATCAGAACAGAAACAGCTAATATCCTCAAAAACACAAACATGACAAAAAAAAACAAACAAAACACACAAGAACACAACATACTCCAGGAATTAAATCAAAAACTGGTCTACTATTTGAGGTCAGACAAAGAAAATTGTACAGTAATAATAGATAAAAAGAACTACGAAAACATCATGATGGAAATTAATTTAAAACAAATTAAATAATGGCCCTTACAGAAAACAGCGATCAGATCCTCTTCCTGGAACGGTTAGACGTGTGGAGAAATCGCTCAAAGAATGCAAATTATCATTTGGGAATGAAATTAACAATCTTAGAGAATCAAATCCTTCGTTACCTACGATCAAAGGTCTTCTAAAAATTCATAAACCGGGAAATGAAATGCGTGAAATCATTTCAGCGATAGGATCACCCACGCACAAAATAGCTAAATGGTTAGTTAAGGAATTTCAAAACATGCCCAAACAATTCTCCAGTAGATCAATTAAAAACTCAAAACATTTCACAGAGATCTTCCATAACACAAACCTAAAAGAAGATGAAATTTTAGTATATTTTGACGTCAAATCCCTCTTCCCTTCAATTCCAGTAAAAGATACATTAAATTTGTTAGAAAATTGGTTACTTTTTCAAAATGACGACATGGCATGGAGTAAAAAAGGTTCGTTGGCTTCGTACCACTCCAGGACAACATTTGAATAGTGGCACGACGCACAGTGATTCCAAGGCGGAAAAAAGTCGAAAAATCCACTTTCTCATTTTACAATAAATATATTTTTATAATTTTGTACACTATTTGAAGTTTCTTTTTCCAAAATTTAATGAAGATTGGTTGAGAATTGTGCTTTCTACAATTTTTCAAAATATGGGACCTACGTGGTCGTGATTTTTTGCTCCCATGAATGTATGGAGAATCGAAAAAAAAAACTTCAATTAAATATTCAAACATGAGCACACACGCGCACAAACACCACAATAGGCTTATTTTGAAGATTTTTTTGCCAGCTTTTCGAAAATTTGGGTTCATTTTGCGCAAACTTGCGCAATCATGGTTCCGAGAGGGCAGTGTCTGGAAATGTATGAGAAACACGTAAAATTTGTGAAAACATAAATCTAGCAATAGATCCAATGTACCACGATTTTGCCTTTCTTACAAAGATTCATACGTCGTTTTGTAAATATATTGGAATTGGTTTACTGGTTCCGGAGATACCCCCGGGGAAGTGGACAATTTCGGACTTAGATCGAAACCCATTATGTGACACCTCAAATTAAATGAGAATTCAGAAGTAAGTTCAATGGCAATGATATTACGAGTCCAGAACCACATTGGTCACATTCGGGTTGATGTTCCAACAACTCCCGGGAATGTGGCCAGATTCAAATTTCGGTCAAAACTCATCATGCGACACGTCAAATAACATGAGAACTCAAAAATAAGTACAATGGTGATGATATCACGTATTCCTATATCCGTATATCGTATTCCTAGTACTACCAGGGAAGTGGAAAAATGGTCAGATCTCACCATAGGTGGATCAATTGAGGTTTGTATTTTAAAATATATGTACATGTAATTCACATGTAACGAATTCACTTCTTCCTTTCTTCCTTAGCGTTTCAAGCTTATTGCTTTCGCTTGTTGTTTCGAACTTTGCTTGTTGCTACTAAACGTCAAACCCCATCCCCCCTAGAGCATAAATTGTACATGACCCTTCAAAGTTCAGTGACACGCTATTGATAGTCTCGTGGGATTGTGGCTCATCTCTGGATCCGATTCATGGTTCGGAATCCCGGTGCAACTTTTTTTCTGTGAAGAAAATTTTTCATACGATCATTTTTCCATTAGAGAATCGTATGAAATATGCAATAGTATCTTCTGGCAAATTTCCATACGATATTTCTAGGATTTCCTCTCGTTTTTTGTCAGTGTATACCCCTTCTTTTGTGATAATAGTAGAAAAGGATGGAAAACGCATATTGAATAAATCATTACAATCATATAATGACTTAACGTACATCGTCTGATTTTTCTTATTTGAAATATATATGTAACTTTTAGTCGCCATTAAAATACTAAGAAGTGGACCTTTTCTTAATTGATAATAAAATAAGATTTAATTTTTCTATGCACATACTTTTCTGAGAACTCATTTTATTTGTGCAGAAAAAATCGAAAATCGGTCCATTTCTTGAAAACTATAAATTTGTCTAAAATTTGGTTTTTGGACTACCCTATCTCAAAATGGATCACCCTAAGGACAAAAAAAATTAAGTCATATACTTTTCGAAAAATGAACTAATTGCACAATGTTGGAAATTCTAAACGCTACTATTTATTTTTGGTATAAAATTGCTGAATTATCAAGTTTTACGAATGTTCCGGAACTTCCGGAGAGACCGTACAATAGCCACTTACAGAACCAAAGATTGTTCTCCACGTCGTTTTACTTACATTTTATGAACAAATGGTTTTGAAAAAAAAAATCGTATTGCTTTAGGTCAAGACAAATTAATTCATCATGTTTTCGGATGTTCCGGACATTCCAGGGTACAATAAAGTGGCCATATCACGGTAGTGTGGCCTAAGACGACAATTTAAATAGCATTTTTGAGATCAGCGACCCAAAATTACTTGAAAACACATAGTTAAAGTATGTAAAATCCATTTTTAGACTTTTTTCCGCCTTTTGTATGGGATGGAATCACTGTGCGACGCTAGATCTGGCCAGCAGATCGTAGGGCCCTTGTGTACCTTCAACAGAGGACGAAGACGCTTCTGTATACACTTCTTGAGGTAGATCTTCCCGTTTTCAGCCCCGGTAGTCACAAATGGCGTAGTCCGTTTGCCTCATAAGCAGATCGCTTGCCAAATCATGTATTTGTTTGCGGCGGTAATTTTCTACAGCGTTTTTTTCGTGATTTAATTTGATGTGGGACACCCTTTACAATGCTTAAATAATGTAACATTTAAGTAATGGCAAATAATGACATTCATGTGTTGCTGTAGTTTTTCATAATGTGGACTCTTAGATATGACATTAGACTAGTGTCATATCAATAACATCGAAATTGAATGACGATTAAAATTCAATAGAATCATTTCATCCCAAGTTTATTATTCTTTTGATTTTCACACTGATTGGTTTCGCAACAAGTAATTGAGATTAATTCCTACAACCAGTTCTGGCCTTATTTCCAATCCGTTCAAATACTCGCAATATGATATAAAGGGTTGCCACACACAAAATTGATTCGCAAAATTCGAGTTTTCATCCGATTGCCATCAAATTTTCAGGGATTGAGAAATAACTATTAAACTTCATTTTACAATTTTACTCGTATTTTATTTACAGTCCATACGCAAATGCCCGCACCTTGGCCTTAACCCCGGCCACAAGATTCTGCACAACCTGTGAATCAACCGTTTTTTGCATGTAAAGCCCATACTTTCTTCAGTTCCTCGACTGTCTTCACTACCTTTAGGTTGTTTAAGAAGGTGCTGCTTCATGATCGCCTCAGTACTTCTCGATGGGGCGGAGCTTCGGAGTGTTGGGAGGGTTGAACATTTTCAGCACGAAATTGACCTTGTTGTCCGCATACCACTTCAGCACGTCGCTTGAGTAGTGCATGAGGCCAAATCCGGCAGAAGATTGTTGGGACGTTGGCCTTCAGGAAGGTCAGCCGCTTCTGGAGGCACTCTTTATGTACACCTGTCCGTTCATCGTGTCCTGGTCACGGTGCACCCTCCCCCACGTGCAGATGGCTTGCCAAACCAGGAATTTCTTCGCAAATTTGGACATCTTCTGAGTGCGGACATGCTCCGGAACGCTGAACTTATCCTTGGCCGTGAAAAACAGGTTGCCGGGATCTGAATGAAGTCGGCCTTCACATATGTTTCGTCGTCCATGATGCAGCATTCAACTTTCGTCCAGCATGCTTGAGGTACAACTTCCTGGCACGGGTTTTGGCGGACTTGTTCTGCTTCTCGCCGCGATTAGGGGCCTTTGCGTACCTTGAACGTTCGAAGCCCAGCCTTAGTTTTGGCCTTCTGGACAAAACTTCGGCTTAGGTGCAGCTTCTTAGCCACATCCCGAACGGAGGCGTTCGGATTTCGGTTGAAGGCCCCAACTACGCGGTTGTGATTTTTGGTGTTGTACGGAATACTTTTTCCTTCACTTCTGGGCTTCCGATCGGTGGTCAACCGTTCCTCGAACCGCTTAATCACTCGCGACACCGTGGAATTCGCGACTCCCAACGTTTTAGCGATGGAACGATGCGAGAGATCCTTGTTCTCGTGATGAATGTGCAAGATTTTATCACGCACGAGCTGTTCTTTCGACTCCATTTCCACGAGTTTAATCACAGGACTTTAAAACTTGCAGGATGTTAAAAATGCACTATGAACTAAATCCACCAAAATTTTCATTAAATTCTACCCAACGGTTAAAAAGTTAGAGCAATTTCGTAGTGTGGCAATTTCATCGTGGACACCCTTTAGTGTGATATAAAGGGTGTTTCGATCAAAATTTGATCGACTTAAACTTGAGGCATTTCCTTCCATCGTGCTTTTAAAAATTCTGCACACCCCTCATTTTGAAGATGTGTGCGTGTAGCATCATGCCACTATTTTGATTTTGAGATTAGCACTTCAGTTATCAAAATAAATTACCGTCCACACCTAGCACTTCGCATGGAGATGAGAAATTATCTGCTTCTGACAAACTTCATCAAAGATCGTTACTTCCGCGCATGGGAGAGTACAAAAAATAACAATCAAAGTGCATATTAAACTGTCAAAGTTCACGATGAAATATCTGGTGTGGCAGGCCATCTGTACATGTGACTTGAAGAGCAACGTTTACATTGCGACCGGAACCGTCAACCAGGAAATTTATCGAGTGCCTGCAAAAACGTCTACTGCCATTCTGAAGCTACACAATTTTTACGTTCTATTTTGGCCGGATTTGGCATCTTGCCATTACGGATAAGGCCATGGAGTGGTATGCTGCCAACAACGTTCAAGTGGTGCCCAAGGACACGAATCCTCCCAACACGCCAGAGCTCCGCCCAATCGAACAATATTGGGCCATCGTCAAGCGGAACCTTAAGAAGACTCAAAAAGCTGTAGTGAGCGAATAACAGTTCAATGCAAACTGGCGTTCGCCCTCGAATAAAATGGACAAGGAGACTGTACAAAATCTAATGGCAGGTGTTAAACGAAACACCCGGCAATTCGCATTCGGTAAAAGGAAGCTTAGCTGAATATTTCTCCTGTATTCTATATTAACTGAACTTGAAAAAGAAGAAGAATTTGACTTATTAATAAAAACTTTGATCGGCTCACTCACGTTACTGTTTGACCATAATTTTGATCGGTACATCTTTTAGTAAGCGGAATATAATAATTTGGGATGATTCTATCCAAAAACGAATAATGGTTAGATAGTGATAATGTGGTTCAACTCTACGTTTGCTAATAATTAAGACTTATGAGTTCTTCATTTATTTTAAGAACCAACTTTCTACTAAAACTTTGTTAGAAGATAAAATATCAATTTCATAAGCTTCCAGCTGAGAATTTATGTTTAGTTAATTGATTCATATCATGCTCAATCCATGATCAGTAATCACTTTATCAGCAATAAAGTTAAACCTACACCGGCAGAACAATTTCCTCCATTAAATAGATCAAGGGATGGAAACCAGCCGATAAAACTTCTCCTTCCGAACCATTTCCGGCTAATTTCACCAGGCAGTCCACTCATCATCATGATAGGTCATCATAGTTTTTCTTTCTTAAGCCATGCCATGAAAGTAGCCATGAAGTAGCTGGAAATGCTTCCGCTTCCGATGAGTTCCTCCAACAGTCTGCCGGAAACAACCCCAGCCATAGTTTCACAGTGGCTCAAGTGCGAACAAAACGATTTATTACGATAATTTATGTTTGCTGAACTCATTTATTTGATATGCACACTGGACAAACGTGTTGAAGTTTAAAATTAATTATTCCGGCCAGAATTTTTTTTCCCTCAATTTTTCACCCCCAAACCGGCCCCCAACCGGATGGAGTCCAGAAATTGTTTGATCAGTAGGGTTGTTCCAATAATAGATCTGACTAGATACTTGTATCCATTCTTTTCCATTGAGTTTATGGTGGTAACACAATATTAATACATTTGAATATCACGAAAATAACCAAGACCTTTCTCGGTGGCCACATCTCCTGCGAGCGAAGAGGTATAATTACGATAATGACAGCAGCAGCAGCAGCGAGCACCACTCGGTATCATTCAAGAGTGCTTGATGACTCAACTAGAACTCGAAGGAAAAAGCTGCGGACGAACTTCTCATTACATTGTTACACCCACCGACGACCATGAAGTGGTTTCGTTCCCAACGAGGGGCCCCTGCCAGGCATTCCCCACCCACACTTGTCAGGCAAAAAAGTGCCCCTCGAATTAAATTTAGCGGAAAACTGTTGCAAGAGTAAAAGTTCGTCTGGAAAAGGATACAATATATTTGAATAAAAGCTTTTGAATTCCCTCTTTTAAGCTTCGGCGAACAGCGTGGAAAAAGCAGAGGGAAACTTTTCATCGCCCTCCCGGATGCAACGGTCATGCATTAAACTGCATCGAACGAATGCCTCACACTTTCGCATCTGCTCTAATTATCCTGCATGCAGAGCAACTTTCAACTGGAATGAATTTTTCAAAATATCTCTCTGAGTGGGGAGCGTTGAGCAGCAGCAGTTCGAACGTGCAATGAAAAATTCGAATGGCTGAAAACTTTTCACGTTTCCGCAAATGCAGCTTGGTGTTTGGGTTTCCGCCACAATGAATCGGAGTGATAATTCAACCATCGCATTCAGTGGAACTCTGTTGCTATTCGAGAAGAAAATTCCCCGTGGAATTCAACCTTTAAAATTCCACACACACACATTACCGGCATTGAAGTTTGGATTTTAAAGATGAGTTGGAATCGGTGTTTCAATTAACTTGGTGGAATTTAGAAATTAGAAGAAGAATAGCATCTTCCATTTACGTTCAACTACCTTGCTTATTCGCAGATACGCGTATTTCGTTCACAATGTGCGAATTTTCAGTGTCTCGTACTAATAGTACGTATTAGTATTAGTACGAGACACTGATGAAGTCTGCACATTGTAGACGAAATACGCGTATCTGTCGAAGATAAGCAAAGGTAGTTGGAATTAAATGGAAGATACTAATTCTTCTTCTAATTTCTAGCTACAGGTATTCCACTAAACAGCTCAAACCCTCTAGGATTGGTGGAATTTGTTTGCTAATAGATATTCTACCTACCATAATATCGTTAGCTTTTTGTTCCTCCAGCCGGAAGGTGGATCATGCGCTAATGGGCAGTAGCGTAGCAATTTTGTAAAAAAAATGCTATCCGAGTAGCGAAAATATTTATGTTTTGCATTCCTTCGTCAAGTTTTGCTACTGCCGTGAGCAAATCTGATGAAAACAAAAACTGGGCTTTATGGTAGCCCTTTTTTTCAGTCGAGTCAAAAATGTTGCTAACAAAAAAAGGAGTAAAGGTTTAACGTCGTTGGCGTCCATTAGTGGAAAATGGACCACCACTGAGCACATACATGATTGATCGCCAGAGGTTGCTACTCCGTTATTGTGAAATTGTTGTGCTGCAAACCAGACACAAATAAGATAACCTCCTGTAAGGCTTGTTCGCGAAAAAATCTGGACGCTCCAAAATACGTATATCTCTGCAAATACATCATCAACGCGTGAAATATTTCGCAGACTGATGAACGTATGTCTGTTCATTGTGTGAAATCAATTTTTGGTGATACTACCAGGGCCCGGCAAAGTCATCGTCATTTGATAATCGTCAAGCGACGATGAAACTGTTCACCATCAATATCAAACGAAAATCAAGCTCTTTCTTTTCTAACATGTCCCATATCAACATCTATAGAACCACTTTCGATCTGTTTTCATGCTGTTTGTTTTCAGCTTGATTCGTGTCCAGTTCATTTGTCACAGTTAAATGAAGTTGCCACCGTATTGCAATGAAGTAGGTAGACTGAATCGAAAAGAAGCTTCGGATCACTGCCATGATTTGATCTTCCAAACATGCCGCAGTATGTGTTTCTTCAACTTCAATGACCCCTGAAGGGAATAAAAATGTATTGAACCGCGTATAGAAGGAGATTTGATTTTAAGCTTTTGCAGCTATTTCGGACATCATTAAAATTTAGGCAGCATTGAGTGCATTGGCACCTTGAATCGGAATGATGTACGAACAAGTTGATTCAATTCTAGGTTTTAGTGATAAACCTAAAACAGAAGTAAATACAGAGTTCATTCCTCGTTTTCTATTACCGTGAATACCATTACGCCGATAAGTTCATTTTCCAGACCCTCGTCAAGAAAAAGTGAGATTAAACTTCCGAAGATATTGGGGTTAATTCTGACCCATGGCGCAACTTCAATGTACCCTATCTCTTTATTTTGAAACCAATCGAGCTGAAAATGTCTGACTTTTAGTGTTCTACGGAATTCGTCATTTTAGTATAAACATATTATTTTTAAATCAGTTTAAGGTGGTTGTACAAAAAAGTGACCCATAACATTTGTGCCAATATTGACCCGGATTTCATCCGTTCGTAAAATTTCGAATTTTTACCTGAGAGTTGATGTTTATCCACCATTTGAAAGGTTCTGGTCTCAAAAATGAATTGAAAGAAAAAAAAACTGGTTTCGGTAACATTGTCTTCTGGGAATCTGCTACAAAGGGAAGGCAGTTTTAGTTTCTATGTGTTAACAGAAATGCATATAAAACATTCCAGACTCATTGTAGAGAATTGGCATATTCAGCAAAGTTTCTCAGTGTATAACAAATCGTCTTTTGATATTATGATATAAGTTACAAATCGTGCTGCAGAGGTGGCGCTGCAGTCTATCTTTGCCAAATGAAGCTCTAGAGAGTTACCGCTTTGGGAAAAGTTGTTTAGAATATAAAATGTAGTCATTTTACATTATCATTTTAGTTACAGATTGTATCGAAGAGATGGTCTATATATGTCAAAATAAGCTCTAGAGAGTTGCCGTCCGAGGTAAAGTTATTGCTAATGTAAAATGTAGTCTTTTGAGATTATAAGATTAGTTCTAAATTGCGCCGCAAGGTGGTGCTAAAATCTATCCTTGTTAAATGAGGCTATAGAGAGTTGCCATCTTGAGCAAAATTGTTGAGAATGTAAAATGAAGACATATAAAATAATCACATCAGTGCCAGATCATACCGCAGAGATGGCGCTGCAGTCTATTTTTGCCAAATGAAGCTCTAGAGAGATGTCGTTTTGGATAAGGTTAGTATGTATGTCAAGTGTCGTTTTTTTTTAGTTCCAGATCTTACCGGAGCTTTAGAGAGGTACCACCTCCGGAATATTTTTAGTTTTTAGTTTTTTTGCCATTTTTCGTCTCTTTTCAATTCCAGTACAGCGAACACAAATGACTGCATTTTGT
The DNA here is from genome assembly GCA_034211315.2 of Aedes japonicus. NCBI lineage: Eukaryota > Metazoa > Arthropoda > Insecta > Diptera > Culicidae > Aedes > Aedes japonicus. Next base: position 83,525 of record JASCZW010000334.1, on the reverse strand, counting down.
ATAGTGCCTGTGCTTAAGCCACGTAGACCTATTTTTGACAATCTCAGACTCCTCCTCCCCCCATCGTAGACTTTTTAAGTCTCCCCCCCCCAAAGTCTACATGGTTTATGAATAGCCCCATACTGGACAACTTTTCCGAAGACGGATACCCTCAACAGCTTTATTTGGCATAGATAATCTAAAGCACCATCTCTGCGGTGAACTCTGACAACATGATAATGGCAGAAGTCGACATATTACATACTGAAAAACCAAGACGGCAACTCTCACAAGCTTCAATTTACAATAAAAAACTATAGCTTCATCTTTGTTGAAAGATCTGGAACTAGTATGACAACTACAAATGTCGAAATGTGAAACTTTGCTGAATATGGCAACCCTCTAGAGTTTTATTTGTCAAAGATAGACTGCAGTGCCATCTGTGCTGAGAGATCTGGAAATAATATGATTACGTCGAAAGACGACAAATGTCACAAGGAGAAACTTTGCCTATGATGGCAACTCTCTGGAGCTTCATTTGGCAAAGACTACAGCGCCATCTCTGCGGCAAGATCTAGAACTAATATGATAATCTCATAAGACGACAATTAACATACTGAAAAACTTTTCCCAAGACGGGCACTCTCTAGCGCACCATTTGGAAAAGACTGCAGTGCCATCTCTGAGGCAAGATCTGGAACTTATCTGATGAAAAAACACGAAAAATGACATAATAAGAAACTTTGTGCAAGACAGCTACATTCTAGCGCTTCATTTGGCAAAGATTGACTACTGGCAAAGATCTAGAACTAATATTAAAATCTCACAGAGCGGCCAATGATATACTGAGACACTTTGTTAAAGACAGCAACACCCTACAACAACTCTGGAATGTTTGTAAGTACATACATACATAGAAATCAAATCCTCCTTCCCTTTGTAGCAGATTCCCGGTGGCCAATGTTACTGGAACCAGTTTTTTCCACCACTAAAGCATTTTTGAGACCATAACCTTTCAAATGGGGTACACCATTGTGTCTAGATTGAAATTTCATAATTCTAAAAAGGGTTGAAATCCGGGTCAATATTGACCGTGTTGTCATATGTGTCAGTTTTTTTTATACTCGAGGAAGGTTAACATTAACAGTTCTTCCGAAGGAAAACACAATACCACTCTGAAAAACTGACCAAGTTTAAAGGAAAAAGATCGTGAGTTTTGGATGGTCCTGCCGAATAAATTTTACCGATTTTTCGATACAAACTTTTAGTAGAAACTAAGAAATTCGTAACCACGTGACTCATGACTATTGTCGATTGAGTCGATTCAGTGCCGAATTGAAGTGAAAACAAATCAATAATCAAAGGACGCATGCTTCGAGTTGTTCATTTCGTCAATTGACGCAAGTTTGTGCTTAAAATCAAATGAACCGATGAACATAAAGACGAACATGATCGACGGACAAGTCATGTTGGACAGGAAAAATATTCATCGTGACTCGATAGCAAGAACCAAAACGGAATACGTGAAAATGATCTTGTTCGATTCGAAACGATTGCGTAGGAAGTTCATTTTCCTTTTTATGCGTCGATAATGTTGAACCCTGGATACTACAAGCTTTTAGATCGAAGATGGCGTCGAAAGAAAAGCAATTGTGTGCGGTCGCAATGAAAATCCGAATCTGTCAGTAAGAAAACTTGCCAAAAATGCTTGATTTTCCTGCAAACACTGTCCATAAGGTCCTCAATCTTTCGATACACCTTTGACAACAACCAGAAAGGCTGGGAGCGGAACAAAAATGGATCCCAGGAACCACCAGAAGGACGCGAAAGTGAAGCAAATATTGTAGAAGAGGCCAGATTTTTTGGTACGTACTGTGGCTAGAAAAATAAAAATGTCCCAAACTTTGGTACACACTTCCAAGCACCGGCAAGGGGTGAAGTCGTATAAGATAATAACTGTACCGAACCGTAATTATAAAGAGAATGTGACGGCTAAAACCCGATCTCGCAAGTTGTATCGCAAATATTTGACGAAGTAATCCTTATGTGCTGAAAGACAGCAGCTACAGGAGCATTTCAGGACGAAGAAAAAGGCCAAGTTTCCCAAAAACAATTTGGTTTGGCAGGCAACACTAGTCGGCAGTGTTTCACTCCCTTCAAGTATATATGTTGAATTTTATAGATTTTGCCATGCTGAATTCAAGTATGGGCTCGGAAATGCTGTAACACGTCCAGTTTTTGAGAAAAATGTGATTAAAACTCACAAAAACACGTATTTCCGTAGCAATATGATCTACCTAAGCAACAACCAGAATATTGGCTCTGCCCTTTGCAAGTTGACTTGGATTTTATGGAATGGACCTCCCTGAATCCATTCGTGTTGAAAAAAATGAGTTTTTATTCACAAAATTGCGAATTTTCATGAAAATCAAGATTTCCTATCAGTCAGTCAGCCAGTCAGTCATTTAGTTGAAATTTTCTCTATATTTTTCAACTTAAATTCACTTTGTTTTCTTTTTCTTTTTATAGTTTTCCAAACGTGTTTGCCTCTGTATCATCCAGCAGTAGTCCGCTAGCAGCGCTGGGCTCCATTTGCCAGCAAAGTTGTTTTCAGTCTGTGCGATATCTTGATGAAATCGGTCTCCATGTTCATCTGAGACGGCTCCCATATTCTCAGGGAAGAAGTCCAGATGAGAAAGTGACATATTACATCCCAGTGCAGCATACGAATCAACCAGCTCTTGAACGATGTGTACATAATCCGGAGACTTTTCATTTCCCAAGAAGTGACCACAAACCTTTTGGAACGCATGCCATGCTCGTAACTCTGTCGCGTTAAGAGTTTGCTGAAAATTGTCGTCTTTAAGGAGTTTCCTAACTTGAGGGCCAACAAATACTCCTTCTTTCACCTTGGCTTCGCTCAATCTCGGAAACTTTTTCCTCAAAAAACAATATGGTTCTCCTTGAATATCCAGCTTTTTGACAAAATTTTTGATCAACCCAAGCTTAATATGTAGCGGAGGTAGTAAAATGTTGTCCCTGTCGACAAGAGGCAGATTTGACACATTTTTCTTCCCAGGTACCATCTCGGTACGTGCTGGCCAATGCTGCTGGTGGTAATGTTTATCCCTCGCACGACTGTCCCATTCGCAGAGGAAACAACAATGCTTTGTGTAGCCTCCTTGAAGCCCAGTGAGCAATGCCACTACCTTAAGGTCTGCACAGAGATTCCACTGGTGTTCCGAATATTTGATCTTTTCCAAAAGTGTTTTTATGTTAAGTTTCCTTCATGTAAGCTGCAAATGCAACTGGCACTGAAGAATACTTATTTCCATTGTGCAGTAACACTGCCTTCAAACTTTTGCTTGAAGCGTCGATGAAGAGCCTCCAGTCAGTTGCGTGATTCTCTAACTGTAGCTCTTCCATTAAACCTTCGATGTTGTTGCAAAAGACAAGATCACCGTCCATCGAAAAATATTTAATGTTATCTGAATGTCTCTTCCTATAAGATGACACCTTTACATCTTTTCCAGGACATTCCACTGCATTAGCCTTGAAGCTAGCAGCTGCGCTTTGGTCTCGGGTAGCTCCAAATCTCAAATCAAATCGTTCAGCTCCTCTTGGGTTATAACATGCGGTTCCTCAGACTCCGAAGGTAAAAAATCTGGATCATCCTGAAAGCTTTTCTCAGATTCGCCTGGTTCCGAATCCAACTCATCAGCACGTCCAGCAATATTTGGAGATTGCTTTGGAACTGGCATTGCTTTGGAGTGCAATGTTGGCCTTGATGGGTATTCGATTTTATGCTTCAAAGCTTTGGAAAATCCATGAATTTTTGTCAAACAAAAGTAACAATCGCTTATGTGATTGGTTGGATTAGTCCACATCATAGGTTTGGCAAAAGGTAAGCCTTTGTGCGTACCTTTCATCCAACCAAGCAATGTTCGGTAGCATGAGCAACAGTTATGTTGGAATCCATGGAAACTCACGATTTGGAAGCTCCTTGTCAAAATACAGCTGATATGCTGTCTCCAACAAAGGTGTAAACCCCTTTCTCTGTTCCTTCAATATCACGTCTCCACAAATGCAACAAAATTTTTGCGGATCGTTCAGACAAATTCGCGACATTTTTACAAAAATAAAAAAAACGCGTCCGTAACACTCAAATAGCTCGCATTGAATGAAAAAAAAATGATTGTTCAAGGCCGATGAGAGTCAACATGAGCATTAATTGACGCCAAAGCAAGACAGCAATAATGACACAAATTTTGTGCCGCACATACGCCAATAGACCTTTTCGACATTTAATCGTCTTTCTTTGTCTAACATGCGGGGATTAATGCACGGTTTGGTTTCCCACAACTTCGTTGACTTCTCACTCGCTCTGCTTCGATTCAAATCTTGCAGTAGTGTGCGCAAATTATACGTCAAAAAGCTCTATAAAATGCCGCATTAAGCTACGTGCTGGAGGATTCTTGCTATCTTTTTTAACATATCCATTCCTTGTTCTCTCGAGCAATAGTGACTAACACAGAGTCTTTTGTCTCTGTCGATTCTTTTGTTTTTTGAGTGTTTGCGTGTTTTAATGCTGTCTTGCTCACTCCTATCTTAAAAATACGGCACTGCTGAATAGAGTATTTAATGATGCGTTTCTGAAAGGCTCTGTGCATCTGACTATTGAATTAATGAATGAACTTTGAAGGTCTTCAGTTCCCAAACTGCTGAAAGAAGCAACATCAATATACTCAATATACTCAAAGAGGCACAGCCAAAGGGATCGTTCATAAATTACGTTATTCTTTGAGAGGGAGGTGGGGGCGGGTGTTTAAAAAGTGGCGATGCATACAAAAATTTTCAAAAATCCATACAAAAAATGTGATAAAGAAAGGAGTGGGTTAAAAATCTGTATTTTTGAGCGACGTAATTAATGGACGGGTCTTGATTTTCATGAAAACTCGTCATTTTGTGAATGTAAACCTGGTTTTTACATCAACCTTACGTGTTACGAAAAATCCGTGTTCACGAATGAATTCAGGGAGGTCCATTTCATAAAATCCAAGCCCAACATTCAAAGGGTGGAGCTGAAATTCATGTTTTCAAAATAGAAAATCTTGATTTTTATGAAAATTCGTAATTTTGTGAATTAAATCCCGGTTTATTTAATTAGTCTTACGTGTAACGAAAAATCTGTGCTAACGAATCGATTCAGGGAGGTTTATTTCATAAAATCCAAACCCAACATTCAAAGGGCGGAGCGAAAATTCATGTTTTCAAAATAGGGAATCTTTATTTTCATGAAAATTCGTAATTTTGTGAATGAAAACCCGGTTTATTTCATCACTCTTACGTGTTACGAAAAATCTGTGTTCACGAATGGATTCAGGAATGTCCATTTCATAAAATTCAAGCCCAACATTCAAAGGGCGGAGCAAAAATTCATGTTTTCAAAATAGAAAATCTTGATTTTTATGAAATCTCGTAATTTTGTGAATGAAATCCCGGTTTATTTAATTGATCTTACATGTTACGAAAAATCTGTGATAACGAATGGATTCAGGGAGGTTTATTTCATAATATCCAAACCCAGCATTCAAAGGGCGGAACGAAAACTCATGTTTTCAAAATAGGAAATCTTGATTTTCATGAAAATTCGTAATTTTGTGAATTAAAACTCGGTTTATTTCATCAATCTTACGTGTTACGGAAAATCTGTGATAACGAATGGATTCAGGGAGGTTTATTTCATAAAATCCAAACCCAATATTCAAAGGGCGGAGCAAAAATTCATGTTTTCAAAATAGGAAATCTTGATTTTCATGAAAATTCGTAATTTTGTGAATGAAAACCCAGTTTATTTTATCAATCTTACGTGTTGCGAAAAATCTGTGTTCACGAATGGATTCAGGGAGGTCCATTCCATAAAATCCAAGTCCAACTTGCAAAGGGCAGAGTCAATATTCTGGTTGTTGCTTAGGTAGATCATATTACTACGGAAGTACGTGTTTTTGTGAGTTTAAATCACATTTTTCTCAAAACCTGGACGTGTTACAGCATTTCCGAGCCCATATTTCGATTCAGCGTAGCAAAATCTATAAAATCCATTCAGAAATGCCGACGGGAGCGAAAAAAGTTCCGATTTTGCCGACTAGTGCAATATGCAGCTGTGGTCGAGCAAGCCAAAGCTTCATCACGACTGGAACGGTAGACGAGTAAATATACCGTGAAGAATGCCACAAGAAGCGATTGTTACCATTCCTACGCAGCCATGATGCTCCTTCGCTATTCTGGCCTGATTTGGGATCTTGTCACAACGTCAAAGATGTTTTGGAATGGTATAAAGCGAATGGAGTCCATGTTGTACCGAAAGAGGCAAATCCACCTAACTGCCCGGAGTTGCGACCTATCGAGCGGTATTGGGCTCTCGTGAATAGATAACTCTCTCAATATAAACAACAAGCTACAACTATAGAATAATTTCGGAAATTTCAGACAAAAGCAGCTTAATCGGTTGCAGAGAAGTCTGCACAGACCCTAATGGCTGAAGTAAACTCAAAAGTTCGTAGCTTCTCAAAAGTTCGTAGTTCTTCAGTCGCGAACAACCCGTATACGTGGGACCACCCGATCAGGACCGAATAACTTGATAGCTGGCCTTGGTATTTAGGAGCTCAGATTAAGAGGTAAAATACCTGAGGATAATACAATAAAATTGTTCCCACAATGTTTTGCGAATACCAAATTGAGGTAAGACATTACCAAAACAGTACCTCTCAGGTATTCCCAGGTATCCGAAATAACAAGTTTTGTTATTCGAGAGACATTTTGCTCGCAATTCTTAGGTATTTTGCTTAGGTATTTTACCTCTTAATCTGAGCTCTTTAATACCAAGGCCAGTTATCAAGATCAAAATTAGGTAATCATATGTTGTTGTCTCCTGCTCGGGCAGAGATATGGAAAAAGAGTTAAATTTACAGCATAAGGATTCATGTCGATTGAGAAGTATGCTCGTGTAGAATAGAATAATGTATATATACCTATATGCATATAGTCAAGATCCCAAGACACAGCAACTCCGTCACATACTAGCGCTACGTAGTGAAAATATCCTGAACTACATGCCAAAAATCTTTGGCCTACTGAACAGCATTGCTAAAGCCTGAAACCTTGTATTTGAGACGAATTCAGTATATTCCAAAAATGCACAGGCAATCTAGCGCCGCATGGCGGATTCAGAACTGCTAGTCACCAATTAAAAGATCTTGACCTAGTGATCAACTTTATCGAAGACTTACTTATTAACTTACTTACTTACTTAAGGGTCCTATGCATCCCTGGTTGTGCAAGGGACCAACTTGAAAGCGATTGCCCATTCTCGCCTTAACCTGTTGCCAGGTCAATTTTCATCGACACTTTCGGCTATCGGCTCCTGGTGACACCGATGATGCAGCTCAGCATTGGAGATCCAATTTTGAGGTCACCAAACTCGAATTTTATACCGCAAGCATCTGTTAATGAACACCTGCAGCCGTTGAGTGTTCTCCACTGATTCACACCACGTTTCGCTAGCGTATAGCAGCACAGCACATTGAAGTTAATTTGGTACATTCAACTGATCTGCCTGTTTTTTCATAAGTTGCTTAAACTCACAAAAAGCAGCTCCCTGGCCTTCTTGATCCTTGAACCTATGCTGATCTTGATACCGCCGTCTGACGCAATTTTAACATTGGAAGCTTTCAACATTCTCCACCGTTTTCCTGGCAACCGTAAAGCTGGAGGGGGGTCTCCGTGTTCACATCCAACGATTTGGTCTTGCTGACGTTGATGGTAAAAACTGCTTATGATAAGTGACCGGCAAAGTCGGCGAGCTTACTCTGCATAGCAGAACGCCATTAGGATAGTAGTGCAACATCATCAGCCTATTCAAAATCATTTAGGTAAAGGGTGCCCCACATCAATTTTTCGAAGGGCCTTAGTTCCGATGCGTCAGGGGGGCTTCGCCCCACTTCAGGACAACATTGGGACAGTGGCACGAAGCTAGAGTCGGCCAGAAGATCGTGTAGAGCCCTCGTATTGCTTCAACAGAGGAGGCTTCTGTAGACACTCCTTGAGGTAGATCTTCCCGTTTACAGTCCTGGTAGTAACAACCGGTGCACTCCGTTTGTCAAATGTGCAGATCACTTGCCAAATCATATATTTCTTGGCAAACTTTGAAAGTTTCTGCTTCCTTACCTCATGCGGAATATCAAACTTGTGCTGAGCGGTGAAGAACAGTAGCCCAGGAAGCTGCCGGAAGTCCGCCTTGACGTAAGTCTCATTATCCATGATGAGACAACGAGGCTTCGTCAGCATCTGGGTGTACAGTTTCCGGGCCCGCGACATTCCCGCCGTATTTTGCCATTCCCCATGATTTGGAGCCTTCTGCACTTTGTACGTAGGGAGTCCCTCCCGGTCCTTGGCTCTAAGAACAAAAGATTTTGACAGATTCAAGTATTCAGGCACATCCCTGATCGAAGCACTGGGATTCCGCTTAAACGCTTTCACGAAACGCTTGAGATCCTGATCACTAATAGAACATCCATTCTGACCGCATTTCTCCTCCCGTCCGATGTTCAGAGTTTCGTTGTAGCTCCCTTCCTTCGTGGGGGAAGTAAGAAAACAAAGTGCCCTTCCAATCGTTGCCCTCCAGGGTGAGATAGGTCTCGTCGTCCATCACCACCGCCACGTCGCGATTCTCCGGGAAATTCGAGTTCACCATCTTATTCAGCCACTGCCGCTGTGTCATTGCCTTTAGCTTCGAAGCCAGTGGACGCGACTTCCGCTTCCTGACATGTATGTTCATGTTCGCATGGTACTTTTCACTGTTTGGCCGGTTGAACCGACCTTTCGGCCAAGTGCACGTAGCGATGTAGCCACTTTTTCCTCGGTCTTCCTCTTCAGCATTCTTTGGGGCCTCTTGTCGCTCTGGGTCGTCGGCGTCCGGAACCGGGCTTTCTTTCGATGCTCTGATTGTTATCTAATAGTGCCAAGAAGTTGTGGATGCCGGAATGGGCGTATCCGGTCCCAACAAAGTGCCGCACGATGTCCGTTTTCAACGCGGCGAGGTGCCGCGAGGCGAGGTGCGCACATCTCTGAACGGAGTTGTTTCACTGTTTTTGCCATCACGGTTAGAGTTCGACTGGATGTACTTAAGTAGTATGCTTTATAGGTCATATAGAGCTAGAATTTTCTGAGAAATTTGAACCCGAGGTCAGATTTTACATATTATATATTTAAAAAAATTTCATATAAGTAAGTATGAAAATTTTTGAGATACGTTTGAATCAAACATCAGATTCGTAGGGTACGCTATTCATACATTACTTTGGTGTAATTTTTATAGTGGTTTATGAAGAATTGCGCAAAACCGACCGTCTATTCAGCAAGGCACCTAAAAACAAGGAATTTGACAGGTACGTTCAAAATCCTTGAAGGTACGCTATGGTACGCTGTTGGTACACTACAAAAAAAATACTAGTTTGTGAAAAGTGCCCTGCTGGATTGATTGACATAGTGCGGGTGAAGGTATAACCATGAAAAATCGGCAATTTTTGTCCATGTTTTTTAATGCAAACGTTGTTTAGTATTTCAAGATTATTGCTTTCGCAATTAGCTTATTGCTTGCTTTCAACTTTGTGTTCTGAATGCACTTCCACACTTATGATTAGAGAGCTTTCTGTGCCAGATACAATTTTTGCATTAGTATGACTGGCGGGCAAGTATAATCATACCCTATTGCCTAGGGAGTTGAGAAATTTTTCTTAACGAAAAATTCCTAGACCAGACCGGGAATCGAACCCAGCCACCTCCAGTATGGTATTGCTTAGTAGCTGACGTTTGTATGTAGAACTTCCCCATAAAAAGTACTTGTTTAAAAGGATACTTCATCCACTAGAAGCACAAAGTCGTTTTGTTAGTGTTAGTCGATCATTTGTAGTTTTCAAATCAATACTTGCCAGCCATTTTATTCTTTTTTTCCCGTCGGTCTATCTCTTTTTCACCCGATATTGACCATGCTGAAATATCGGTGCAAAAAAAAGCCGCTGTGCTGTGGAGCAATTTTGAATATGCTACCTAAATTTTTCAAAGAAATACAGATTTTTGAAAATGCTATGTCCAAAAATGACGTTTTTCACATATATTATGATAACTTCTAATTTAAAAAACTAATCAACATAAAATCATGGTCACATAAGATCTATACACTGATTATAATGTTGGCAAAATTTCAGCCAAAAATATTGATAATTGACAAAGTTACAGAAGGTGGAACAACGCGTGTTTTGGAAGCAAAATTTTGCTCGGCTTTTTTTTGCTACTGAGTGTAAGCATGTTATGTTCATGTGTTTCTGCAATTGTTTTTAATTTGGAATTACTTGATCATAACCTATTTGTTATTGTGAACATGAGCATGAGCATAAGCATGATTGACTGTCCGAGGTTGCCACCAATACCAACAGATGATGTTTGGGACTAACATACATCTTTAAATAATGTGTAAATACTGGTGATCCCAAACTAAGGCAATACCAGAGCCGGCCCCACCTGAATGCAGGTCAAGTAAGGAAAGGGTAGGAATATGTTGACGCGATACTCACTTTATTGGAAGCCGCGGAGTCCACTGCACTTCCACGAGAAATCACTGGGATTTTGGAAAACAGGATTGAGTAGCAGCAGGGTTCGTTTTGGTTAACGATAAGCTGTCTGGTGAAATATTTGAAATTTAGTACCAATTTCCGATTTGAACCGATTTAAACCAACAGTAAGGATGCTATTAGGGCCACTAACAAAGTGTGATTGTGGTTTTAATAATGCTGAAAAGCCGATGTTGACCGGTTTAAACCAACAGTAAGGATGCTATTGGGACCACTCACAAAGTGTGATTGTGATTTTTTATTGGAAAACTAGGTGATATTTAAAAATGCTGGAAAGCCGATTTGGACCGATTTAAAACAACAGTAATGATGCTATTCGGGCAACTCACAGAGTGTGATAGTGGTATTTTATTAGGAAAACAAGGTAATTAATCTCAACGCCTGCCTGAGAGCCAACTTAGACTGATCCAGAACAACAGTACGGATGCCGCTGGAGTCCTTTACAAAATGGGACAGTAGTTTATTTGTTCCAAGATAGGGTGGTCCGACAAGCATGGCGAACAAATAATTTGGATCACAATTAATTATGTAGCTCACCAGCGACCCATCTTACTCGGCGAACCACGAATTTTCATCCACTCGCGAAAAATATTCAAAACTATCGACAAACTTCTTAAGGATGTACTCTGCAATCACTCGCGCCACCAAACAATAGATAATCGAAATAAAAGACAACGCGCTAAGTCCGATAAAAAAATATTTCGAAACAAACCATGGACACCATGTTGATACGGCGAATATGGTGAGCTCACTCGATCACTTGCGTCACTGACCAATAGATCACCGAAAAGATAACGAGTTATACTCGATAGCAAAAAAGTACGCAACAAAGTATCGTTACAACCGTTCACAACCGACATATTTGTTATTATGATGCTAGAAACTACCAAGGCATCATCCTAAATCTGTATCAAAATGCTTCTAGTATGACCTTAGAGATGTTTCAAATAAATCGATTTATTGCACTGTTTTTGTCCTTTAAGATACCAAAAATAAGTTGTGTGAACTATGAAAATACATGAGAGCATGTCTTTAAGATGCATTTTTGATCATTACACCACAAGTTATGTTTTTGAGTTATGCAGCTAAATTTGTGCAACGCCTATTTAAATATACGTTCCTATTTTTTATAAGAGTCGATTTATACCAACAGAAAGGATGCTGTTCTGGTTAATCACAAAATGTGATAGTGTTTTACTCTATAAGAAAAACAAACGATTTTTTTCAAACACGCTCGATAAATTATGAATCGATTTATACCAACAGTAAGGTATGCTGTTGGAGCCACTCACAGAGTGGAATTTTGTTAGTAGAGAAGTCTACTCTACAAACAAACTCACCTAGCCACATTCAGTTTTCAACTATCTTGAATAACCACCAACCGATTCTTGCAAATATGTTTCAGATTGATTTCTACTGAAAGATCTAAATCAAACGAGCCAATCCAATGCAACTCTGCAAAACAAAGAACAATCTATTATTTCCCCCCAAAAAAATACTACAAAAGCCAAAACGCACAGTGTGGCTTCCAAAGGAAGCAATTTAGTGTGCACCTGAAGTCCGCAACAGGACATTCCAGAACGGAAACTGTTTCCCGAATGCACCCCATCCCCATCCCCCTTTGCAAAAAGGATCACATTTCAAAAATTCAAAATTGTATCCAATTGTGTATGCACGTGTTTCAATTGTACTCAATCGTTCCGGCAATTCGGCAACGGACGGGAATGTGTCGACCAATTCTGCTTTTCCCCGGTGAGCTATCAATATTGTTTCCGAAATGATGTTAGGAGCTCGAATTTCCGCACCACACACACACACACACATACACATTTTAGCACCACTTTTCCGGGGCATCAGTTTTCCGAAACGGGCCATTGGTGAACTGCTGTGGCAGTTATGTGTAAGGAATTTTGTATTTCTGGTCTCTTGTTCGCTGAACCGATATGACCAAAAATTGAATATTCATATTCGGTGAGAATAGTTCATGAATAAAATATTCCAAACGATTTTTTTTTTCATCGGCTCAAACACTTTTATCAGACTTAGCTTTCGGACACGCTTGAACGTACCGGATTCCAAGGATGACAGTTTTTCTCTCTCTGCACTTTGTGTGCTTCACTTGAATCATCAAACGGTTTTCGAGAGTAAAAAAAGAACTGCATTTCAAAACGTCATCAGCATGCATATCAACGTATAACTTCAAGGTTTAATGCCAGTTCACTTCACTATCGGCCCGAAAATTATTCACAACCGAATCCAGCTCGTACCAATCCGTGCGAAAGGACACTAGGAACGAGGATTATCGCCTCCAAATGAGGGTCATTCGAAGGAAGGTGCAACATTTGCACACGTAGCAAACTGCATATATAGTGAAACATTTTCCGAATTTGAAGTGCACTTCAATGCAGCCAGAAATTATCCCGCTGGCAATCTAAACTAATAACATCTCATTGAATTTGTTTCCGAAATTTAGCCAACCGTTTGGGGAAACTATTCACCGCAAAATTTCCTACCAACGATCCAACAGCCACAAAGTATTCCCTGGCAAGAGTTTCACGATGCCGGGCCAAAGTTGCATCTTGGTGAATTGAACTTTGCACAAATGTTTGAAAGAGCTTGTGGGAAGTGAACAGCTCTTTCGCATGACACTACATAGTAGCACGATACAGAAAAGGGTGAATTAATTTATGATTAAACATGACATTTTCTTTGTTTATCAAGTTTAGACAAAAAAAAATCGCGATTATGGAAATAAATGAGAGTTTCGCTAAAAAGGTATCGATGTATTATATGTAAAGCAAGTTTGCTAAAATGCTAACAAGTATATATCTACACTCAGTAGCAAAGCCGAGCAAAATTTTCCTTCCAAAACGCGTTGTTCAACTCTTTTGTCACTTTCTCAATTATTGGTCATTTTTTGCTGAGGTCTCACAACATTATAACAATGTATAGATCTTATGTGACCAAGATTTGCATGTTGATGAAATTTATAAATTTGAAGTTATCATAACATATGTGAAAAAGTCATTTTTGACAATGCAATTCAAAATCCGTATTTCTGTGAAAAATTTGGTAGCATACTGAAAATTTCTCCATAGCCAAAAAAAGCACAGAAAATCATGTGAACAAAATTTGAACTATTTCAACGCAGTGGTTTGGCACAGCTGGTGTCGAACTGATCGCACCAACATGAGCACTTCTTTCACCCGATACTGACCTTGCTGAAATATCGGTGCAAAAAAAGCCGAGGTGAATTTTATTAATAATACTGTATAACACTGTATACGTAGTTTTCACAAACCAATTCATACTGAATCCCATATTTTCAAAGTTCTTCGTGGCTTACACTAGTTATTTGGGATATTTCTCGCGTAACAAATCATGTGTGTTAATAAGATGAATTCACCTCGGCTTTTTTTTTGCACCGATATTTCAGCAAGGTCAGTATCGTGTGAAAAAGGGAAATGCTCATGTTAGTGCGTCAACTTTGACACCAGCTGTAGCCCAAACCACTCGATGGAAATAGTTCAAATTTTGTCCATATTATTTTCTGCACTTTTTTAAGCTATGAAGAAATTTTCAATGTGCTACCTAAATTTTTCACAGAAATACGGATTTTTTAAATTACTTTGTCCAAAAATGACTTTTTTCACATATGTTATGATAACTTCAAATTTAAATATTTCATCAACATGACATTTTGATCACATGAGGCTTATACATTATTTACAATGTTGTGAAATTTTCAGCCAAAAATATTGATAATTGACAAAGTTACAGGAGGTTGAACATGAAGTTTTTTGCAAACAAAATTTTGCTCGGCTTTTTTTTTGCTACTGAGTGTAATAGCAAGATAATGGCTACCACAGAACGACGTGTAACCTTGGCTATATGTTGCCTCTTTCTAATTATTTCCCTCATGATCTCGGAGGTGCAAGTCTCTGTAGCAGATTGACATAGCTAAAACTGTACCTAATCGAATGCTTACTTCAAGTGTGCACACTAGGGTGGTTCAAAATATCCAGCTTTGCCCAACTCAATCGATTTGATCCTGAATCTCCTTCCAAAATCTGAGCTCAGTTAATTCTTAACTCGAACTGCACTCTCCTTTTGATGTTTATATTCCTATGGGAAACCAAAACTTTTGTTCTCATCCTTCTAGCTCTTAAGCTGTATGACATAAAGAAAGGTTTACTGTCTGTGGCACACTCTGTGCCTAGGAGAAATCTTTTCATCAACAACTTGGCCAAAGACTACTGCTCGAGAGAACGTCAAATTAACTGATTGTTAATTTTACGGCAATCACTTTCTACACAAAGGGTGTCCCACATCAAATTGCATCACGAAAAAAGCTGTAGAAAACAACCCATTGGGTATTTTCCTTGAACAGTTGGGTAGAAGTAGTTCAGAGTGTTTTTTATTGTATTTTTATTGCTGTCAGTTTTTCGAAAATTGGAAAAAATGGCTTCACCCAAAACGCAACGTCTGCAAATTGACTTTGCGCAAACACCTGGAAAATTCTCAACTTTCTCATCGGGACATCGGAAAACAACTCGGAATCGGTGAGCCCTATGATAAAACTTTACTCCGAAGTTCTGAGCATCGAACGAAAAGAGAAATGTGGTCAAACTGGATGTTCTATTAGTGATCAGGATCACCAGCGTACTGTGAAAGCGTATAAGCGGAATGCTTCGGTCAGGAATATGGCCAAACAGTTGAATTTGTCCAAGTCTTTCGTTGAGAGAGCCAAGGACCGGTACTGCGTACGTATAAAGTGAAGAAGGCTCCAAATCGTGACAAACTTCCACTTCTGGCAGATTCTTGGGCTATTGTTCTTCACCGCCCAGCACAAGTTTGATATTGCGGAGGAAGTAAGGAAGCAGAACTTTTCAAAGTTTACCGAGAAATACATGATTTGGCAGCAATCTGCTCATATGGCAAACGGATCGGCCGTCCATGACAACCGGAACTGTAAATGGGAAGATCTACCTCA
Organism: Aedes japonicus; assembly: GCA_034211315.2. Classification (NCBI taxonomy): domain Eukaryota; kingdom Metazoa; phylum Arthropoda; class Insecta; order Diptera; family Culicidae; genus Aedes; species Aedes japonicus. The sequence goes on along the minus strand of JASCZW010000334.1, from coordinate 67,865 downwards.
AGGAGTGTCTACAGAAGCGTCTGCTTCCTCTGTTGAAGCAACACGAGGGCGCTACGATCTTCTGGTCAGATCTAGCTTCGTTCTACTATTAAAATGTTGTCCTAGAGTAGTACAAAGCCAACGGGGTCACTTTAGTACACAAGAACATGAACTTTCACGACGCACCAGAAATAAGGCCCATCGAAAATTACTGGGCTATCATGCAGCGGCACTACTGAAGCATTCCAAGGAGGTCAAATCTGAGGAACACATGAAGATGAAGTGGGTTTCTATTCAGAAGAAGCTAGAGCCAGATGTTGTACAGAGCCTAATGAGTGGAGTTATGCGTAAGGTGCGAGTGTACGGTTATGGTATTGAAGTTGATTGAAGTAAATATGCCAAAAACTTACTCATGAGTTATATTTTACTGTCCTAAAGTTTGAGAAGGAACGGTCAACTAGGTAATTTTCTACAGCGTTTTGTTCGTTCAATAAGTTCAAATTCAATGTTCAATAAGTTTGAACACAACTTTTCATCGCACCATTTGGATTCAGTGTATTGGTATTGATGTCAGCTTTAGCCACATGTATAAACTAACCGACGCGTGAAGCGGAATTTCATCTATACCAGCATCCGCCGATACCAGGTGACGGGCTCGGCTAAGGACCGTCCGAGATTCGAGCCAGCACCACACACTTAGAAATTATGAATTTTACACGAGACCTAATCCATGTTTGTAAATACGTAATCTAATCTAATCTAATCTAATCTCATACTAACGCAGCCAATTCTTGAAAGCATCCTGGAAAATGATGTTTTCTTGAATACATCATTTTTCTTGTCATCGGCCAGGCCAACTGCGTAGTATGTGCCGCAGAGAGGATTCCAAGAAATAGAGCGATTCCAGAAAGATCTAAAATCGCTTTACTACTCTGAATCAAGGGAAGGAAGAAAGCGTGGACCTCCCGTACCAAACGCTTCCATGTTGAGTTATACAGTGTGATAATTTGTACCTTATCGTTGGGAGCATAGATGCTAGAAAGATTAGTTTATGCTCCTTTTGCCTGTGGGTGAACTTTTGGCATTTGAACCAAAAGCGTGGCAATAATTGCCAAGGTTATAGCGCCTTATCTCGCTCCATGGGGGGTAAGTGGACTAAAACTTACGATGATGGATAAATGCGAAGCTGAAAATAGCATAAAAATATTGTGAAGGGATATTATAATATAAAATGAGAATAACATGTGTACTATCTGCATGTCTTCTGATTCCACGGATGATCCAAAATTATATACCGTATAAAGAAATAAAGAATACTTATATTTTTCGTGGTAGGGTAAGACTTCAGCATGCTATCTTACCGCGCTGCCTACATTGCGTTGGTGGGACTGCCTCCTAAGGTATAGCTGACGAGATACAGCGTTTCTTACTCAGCCGCTGGTGAACAGACCTCCTTGGTGGACAGACGCTCAGCACGCACCTCCTCAATCTAGCTGAAGTCAGAAGGACAACAGTGCCCAGGCTGCACTACCAGCTAAGTACGCAACCCTTAGCTGGCGGTCTTTGTCATCTGCTGACCCGTGGAAGCATGAGGTAGGAACTTGTGAGGACCAGAGCTATGTTGCGGGGACGCACGCTCCATCACAGTTGTCGACTCACCATTTTGCAGCCCTAATCCATGTTTGTAAATACGTAAAGAACGTAAAGTCGAGGGACGTAATAGTCGGGGAACGTAAAGAAAGATTTCGTGTGAAATTATGTCTTCTGAAACTGACACATACGCAATTCGACAAAAGATGCGTTCGGTTGAATTTATTTTCTCATCTTTTTCAACACATTCTTATGCGCTAAAGGACGCTTGCATGTGTCGGTCTCAGGGACAGAAATTTACACGAGATTTTGGTAGTGTGCAGCATCAAGGTGGTTAGGGAGCGGAAAAATGAACTATCATGACGAATGACGTGGGATCAGGGTTGTACGATTTCACTTTCAATCAAAAATCGTCGTGAGACGATGAATTTAACATGCACCCCTTTCAATTGAAGCACATTATCTTCTTTTGACAGCCGCTTTTAGTCAGCTTCAGTAAAACAATCTTCAAACAAACATTCTCGACTAAGTTTTTCATTCATCGGTGTTTATTTTAGCCTTCGGTGTCAAGTGTTAACATAATTTTAAACAATTTAAACAAAGTCCTAAAGCAATGCTCTATTTTTAAAGATTTATTCAAGGGCATTTATATTTTTCTTAGTTGAATAGAATATTGATCTATACATCTGAGAACGTTTAAACAATAAACTTATTCCACCACGATTTTCAGGTCATTTTACTTCTCTTTATTTTGATTACTTATGCTTGTTTGATAACGATACCGATTTAAAAAAAAAAAGTTATCCTCGCCTTCTTTTAAACATCGGTATCATTCCACTCTTTTGCAACGCGAATTACAATATTTGAAAGTTTTATAAAATTCTATCGCATCTCAGTGAAAACAATGTAAAGTTGCAAATAGGCTCAACCCTTGCGCTTTTTCCGTTACTATTGTGTATGATTTTGAGGAACTCATCCAAACAAAACTATCGCTAATTTGGTTCAAGAGAGATTTTTTTGCTCTATTGAAACAAGTTGTGCTACTTGGGATATCTTGTATTTTCATTTTTCTAAAACATTTTTTAAATGTATTCCAATTCAGTGAACATCCTGACAAGGCAATTTTCAATAAGGGGATTTCCAAGCCGTGCTTCAAACTCACTTCAAAAACATCACTTGGATGGAGACAACGTGTTTTCGCCGGACACGACATCATCACACTACGCAGAGAAGACGCTGGCGTTTCTGAAGAGCAAAAATACACCATTTGTTCTAAAAGACCGGAATGCAACAAATCTGCCGCGGTGTAGTCCTATCGAGGATTTTTTTTTTTGTCAATTGAGCTCCAAGGTCAAGAACACGAACTAACTCATCAACAGGATCAAAAACAGCATCCGGAAAATTAATGAGGCAGCCATCCAGCGGTTATGTGCTACCATCAGGGCTAAAGCCTGTCCACGTAAATTTTCAAATTTTGAATTATTTCACGGATCGCTGAACCGTTTCACTTATGACAATTGTAACTCTCCACCTTATTTCATGGTACAACATGTTTACATTCTTGATACATTCAGTAAAATGGCGTCGAGTCAAGTGGAAGTGCGCAAGGCTTTAAGTGAACAGGCTTTAAGCTGCGCCGCACTTTAGACCACGGGCCATATGCGAATATCCATTTAGCTAAGTTTGAAGCTAAGTTTTATTAAAATTAATCAGATTGAACTGTACTTTTTCGTAGTTTTTGCCAGAGGCATTCTTTCCATTCCTGTGCTGTTCTACCCGTAAATCTAAGTGTACCCGAGCAGGAGACAACAACATATGAATACCTAATTTTGATCTTGATAACTGGCCTTGGTATTAAAGAGCTCAGATTAAGAGGTAATATAGCCAAGCAAAATACCTAAGAATTGCATGCAAAACAACTCTCAAATACCAAAACTTGTTATTTTAGATACCAGGGAATACCTGAGAGGTACTATTTTGGTATTGTTTTACCTAAATTTGGTATTGGCATGACATTGTGGGAACTATATTTTGGTATTATCCTCAGGTATTTTACCTCTTAATCTGAGCTCATAAATACCAAGGCCAGTTATCGACTTATTCGGTCCTGCTCGAGTATAGTTTTTTAAGCAAATCTTAAGTAGGTATTCCTCATAAATGACGCACGTGTGAACCGCCTCCGCACCTACCCAAGCTGCATCTGCTTTTTAAGTTCTGCTGTGTTCGCTTTAGTATTGCACTACATTCCTCTTCCAAAGACATTTTTATTACTAAATTCAAAGCCTTTGCCTAAATTTTCAGTTCCTGGTACCCTTTTTTACCCGATTAGCCACAAGGAATCTGTGCCAAAAGAGGGCATGTTTTGCCACCATCCGTTAGGCGGCGACAGATAAAATTTTCATCGGATCATGCTTTTCGACGGCTCACCTTTCATGATTTTACATGAATGAGTTTACTTCTAGCCTTGAAATGGACAAATGACCATATTAGAATTTCCAAGAAATTCCAAGACAATTCGGATGCCCCGAAATAACCGTTTAGAAGGGGGAAAATATAGATTTTTGCCGAAACATGTCTTTCGACGGCTCAAACTTCATGATTTTTGTTGAGAAGTCTACTTCTAGCCTTGAAATGCACCAATAACCATATTGGCCATTTCGGAGCAATCCGGATGCCTCGGGAGAACTACAGGAGATGACCAATGACAGTTGCCTTTATTTACATATGAACTAGGATTGAGTGATCTTGGATTGATCTTCACGAGATCAATCTTTTTGATGTCGATTTTCAATTTTTTTATATTGATTCTTTGACCCTATGAAAAATCCAAATAAACCACAACTAAAACGTTAATTGTATACATCAAACTGATGAACGTGATACAAAAAGAAGGAAATGGGAGGATGGTAACCATTGTAGTGGCTATACTAATTAGTGGAGTGAATGTGCTGTGAAAACTTGAAGCCTTGGCTACAACTTAATGTTAAATGTCGTCAGCAAAGGGTGCGAGACCCACTCGGCAGTGGGCCAATTCCTGTCGCCAATCACTATTGCTATTGTATTTTTTTATTTTTTTATTTTATTGACGTATAAGGGGGCGAGGCGCCAGGTCACCAGTTTGAGTACAAGAACTCTAACCTTACATAATACATCAGGGGATAGTTGAATGGGCTACGCAACGTTTCTTCCCATGGGGGATTTGAATTTTGCGGGATACACGATTAGTGCACACTAAAAGTGTACAATGATATTGCATCACTACCCACAGGATTGGGAAGGGGGGTATAATTGTTGGCATGTAAGGCTGTAGGGAGAAGAGTATACATCAATCATTTGCAAATATCTAGAGTATTTTTTCATTAGGGCGAATCTGCAATTGAGGGACTCTCTTTGATTACTTTCTTTTTCATTCATATTCCAATCAGCGTTACGTTTTACATTCAACTATTTGTAGGGTATGGTAGCCAGCGCTGTTGTGTTTATATCTGTACTAAAGAATCCCTCAAAAAAATTATAATGGCGCTGTAATAAATGAAAGAGAGCGAGAGAGGAGAGAGATTCGCCCTTTTGAAAAAAAAAATCCTAGATATAATCTATTACCTTGTGATTAACTGTCAACGATATCTTCCAAAATACCTGTTTTGCTTGATATTACTATAATTCTTGTTCTCTCGTTTCAAGATGAGATTTTGCTTCTTGTTTGGAAGGTTGGTCTTGAAATTTGTTTTGAGTTCTCCAGCAAAACTTCTTTTTGATGACAAGGTAAATCGCTCATTGTCGATGCGTACCTTAAAAGCTTTTGATATGTTGAGAGGGGTAATACATTTATTACTTATCTTAATTTTTAGCTTGCGTCTGTTGTAACGATCCGTGTAATGTTTCGTTAGAAACAGACAGGATTTTTCATCCAGTATCGGGGACTTTGTCTTGAATCTTGAATTTTATTTGAAACTAGCTGATCCCGGTGCGAGCGTTGCTACGCCTGCAACTAAAGGAATGAACATTACATAGACCGGACGTTTTTTTTTTGAATGAGTTTGTTTTTTAACCAAGAAAGGGTTCAAACTTCTAACAGAACATCTTTCTTACCCAGACAATACACAGTTTGTGGCTTAGTTACCTAGATAATTCTCAGGTTTGAACGAAATTTGTGTTTGAATTCACCATAGAAACATTTCTTGCATTCAAAAAACACTGCATCCCAATTTTGGTTACATTTGCTAGATTAGTTCTCAAGTTATGCAGAAATTTGTGTTTCATTTGTATGGGAGCCCGTCCCCCTTCCAAAAGAGGGAAGCGGTCTCAAACTATCATAAGAACCTTCCCCAGCCCCAAAAATCCCTGTATACATGTTTTCACTCCGATCGGTCAGACAGACAGTCAGACAGAAATTCATTTTAACATATATAAAATTCCTGCGTCCAATAACCCCCACATGCCAAATGTGGTTTCATCTACTTGAATAGTTCTAAATTATGCAGAAATTTGCGTCGTATGGGAGCCCCCCCCCCCTTTCAGAGGGCAGAGGGGTCTCAAACCACCATAGAAACATTTCTCTTCTTCAAAAACCTTCATCTGTCAAATTTAGCTCCATTTACTTAATTAGTACTCGAGTTAATCAGAAATTTGCGTTTCATTTCTAAAGGAGCCCCCTCTTCCCATTCAGAGAGCAGAAGGGTCTTAACAACCATATGAATATGTCTCTTAAAAAAATCCAGTTAAATTTTATTCCATATGCTTTATTAGTTCTCGAGTTATGCAGAAAGTTCTGTTTCATTTGTTTGAGAGCCCCCCCCCCCTTCTCTTTAGAAGGCGGAAAAGTCTTAGAAACAGTTTTTTCCATCAAAAACCTTCATATGCCAAATTTTGTTCCATTTTCTTGATTAGTTCTCGAGTTATGCAATTATTTGCATTTTACTTGTATGGGATCTCCCCCATTTCAGAAAGGGGAGGGGTCTCAAATCATCAAAGAAACATTTTTCTCCTTCAAAAACCTCCACATGCCGAATTTGGTTCCATTTGCTTGATTAGTTCTCGAGTTATACATGAATATTGTATTTCATTTGTATGGGAGCCCCCTCTTTCAGTAAGGGGAGGAGTCTCAAACCACAATAAGTAATTTTTTGCCTTCGAAAACCTCCATATGCCAAATTTGATTCCATTTACTTGGTTAGTTCTCGAGTTGGGCAGAAATTTGTGTTGTTTTTGTATAGAAGCCCCCCTCCCTCCCCCTTTCAGATGGCGGAGGAGTCACAAACTTCCATAGAAACATTTTGTGCCTCCAAAACCTCCACATGCCAAATTTGGTTCCATATGCTTGATTAGTTCTCGAGTTATGCAGAAATTTGTGTTTCATTAGTATGAGAGCCCCGCCCTCCCTACCAGAGAGAGAGAGAGAGAGGAGGGTCTCGAACTACCGTAGAAACATTTATTGCTTTTACAATCCCCACAATCCAAATTTGGTTCAATTTGCTTTATTAGATCTAGAGTTATGAAGAAATTTCAGTTTCATTTGTATGACAGCACCCCTTCTAGGAGAGGGGAGGGGTCTCAAACTACCATCCAAACATTTTTCGCCACCAGAAAACCCCACATGCCAAATTTGGTTCCATTTGCTTGATTAGTTCTTGATATATGCAGAAACTTCTGTTTCATTTGTATGGGAGCCTCCCTTTTGAGAGAGGGGAGGGGTCTCAAACTACCATAGAAACATTTTTTGTCTCCAAAAACTTCCGCATGCTAAATTTGGGTTCTTTTGCTTGATCAGTTCTCGAGTTATGCAGAAAAATGTGTTCCATTTGTATCGGAGCCCCCCCTTTCAGAGAAGGGAGGGGTCTCTCACTATCCTAAAAACCTTCTCCGGCCTCAAAAACCCGTGCATACAAATTTTCATGCCAAACGGTCCTTCTGCTCGCGAGTTAAATCGTGACAAAGGAAACCCAAACTCATTTTTATTATATAGATTCTTCAACAGGACTTCATCTTGATGACGTAGTATATCGTCAATTGCCGATGCGCACTGTAAGAACTCCACTTTTCTTCAAAACTTGGTATCTAGAATGAAGTAAGCAAAATCGCCTCACGGTAGAAAGCTTTGATACAAGCATAGCATCTTGGGTTACCATTTCCATGTTCATCTCATCTCTTAGCAATTCGCACAATTTGAAAACGAAAGATCGACGCGTAACCATCGGATTTCTAACTTTTTATTTAAATTTAATGTTATTTATTTTTGGAAGTTGAAAGTAACTTAATAACAAAAGGAACAAATTCATTCACATATCAAACTCCTATAATTCCGAATAATGGATCATGAGATGAATAATGGAACAGGCTCCCCTTGTGATAATGCTTTCCAAAAGTGCGCTAGGTTGTGATAATAAAGTATGCAGATTTTTCAACTGCGTTTATATGATCAAGTGCAACATTCCAACTATTCACAAATTCTGTACTTGACCATAGATCACTATCTCAGTATAATAATGTTTATCGATAGGAAATACTGGAGGATTTTCAGACGCATTTTTGGGCTGCATCATCACTGATCTGGCAACACTAGTGTGGTTCTTTCCAAAATGGTAAAGAACCAGACCAGCCCTGCGACCTGGTAGTTGAAGTTAAACTACCTCAAGGTTTTGCCAGAGCCCAGGGGCCAATCACTATTGCTATTGTATTGAAACCAAATGATTTGATTTTTTGTTTTACATGACTAGTGTCTATGTGAAACTATTCATGAGGACGAGAATTTGTCCCACACCCCATATGGGTTCAATCAGATAGTAAGTAATAGACCAAGGTGGGGACCTTGTGGCACCTAGCGCTGATTACTGGTAAATTTGATTACTTATCTATTGTTGTTCTCAAATCACATTGAAATATTCTAAAACGCCCAAACATGCTTATAAATGAGTATAAATAGTAAACAAAGAAAGCTATGTCAATTGGATCGGTTTTGCTGATTCTGGCACGTCACGAACTCAATTATCAACTTAGTTACCGAAATTACTGTAATCATGCAGATTCGGTAAACAGTATAGTACTAGAACTCGTGAATTTTCAAAATAAAAAATACTAAACTGATGTTGGACATTGACATGATGGTAAATGTGAAATTAACATGGTTTACTTTGATGGGATGCGGGACTCTTAGTTTGAATGCGGGACCATAGCTGCTTTATCAATATCTCCATGCATGGTCGAAAGTTAGTAACATCGACATGATTTGGGTGAAAAATTGCATTTGCCTCCTCCTGAAGCTTTACTCAAAAAAAAACACTTTGCGAGTATATTACTAGAACAATTGTAATTGGAAAAGATAAGCTGGCGAATTTCACGCCAACTCATCCAGTGGTAGGCAGCAACCTTTCAGAATCTAATGAAACTTTGTGGGTGTGTAGACTATGTCTTTTCCAGCAACCTTGCATACTTTGACTTTTCAAAATTTATGTAGAACTACCATTTGAAAAGGGCTTAGGTTTTATGCTCGATTTTTATGAATCAACGTAACTCAAAAAGTAAAAGACTTACAAAAATTGGTGTATCAGTGACTTTTAGCAAATGTTTCGTAATTTTATGAAAAAAATGTGAAATAAATATATGAAGCTATGTTAATTACTCATACGTGAAAATGTGCACTTAAAAAAATAAATAAAATAAAATAATTACCAAGAGAAAACCTATGAGTTTTCATTGACATAAATAGAATTTCGAAAATTTATATAACGTCATATTTGAATCGTCTTTAAATGGATATGCATCAAATCTTATCAAACTAGATTTTTTAATTTGATAAGACTGAATGCATATCCATTTAAAGACGATTCTAATATGACGTCCACTATTCCTTTAGATTTATCAGCCCCTCTCTATCATACTTTTTTCCATACCTTTTACACGTTCTGTAACAAATCTTGACCTTCCTTTCCATAAAAGTAAAGACAATTTTCCAAAAGTCACTGATACATCAATTTTTGTAGTCTTTTTCTTTTGAGTTATGTAGATTTAAAAAAATCGTTAAAAAAACTTAAGCCCTTTTCAAATGGTAGTCTGAGAAATTTTGAAAAAACAAAGTATGCAAAGTTGCTTGAAAATATATAGTCTACCCACCCACAAAGTTTCATTGGATTCTGAGAGGGTGCTTCCAATCACGAAGACGAGTTGGCGTGAAATTCGTCAGCTACCTGTAGTGGAATTTAACGGAATTTGCTCACGTTTACTAGTTTCGATTAATCAGTAAGTTTAGTCAACGTCTCAATGGTAGCACTTTCCGGAAGTGATGGAAAGTCTTCTTAATACAGAGAAAAATAGTGAATTTTAATAGAGCGGGAAAATTTCACGTCGTTCAATTGCAAGCCAAAGCAAGCCTAAACATTGAAATTGTTTGCATTCTTTCACACAACAGACCTAATTCCAGCGATATCTCCAGCATTTACTTCAAATCTTGAGAAATTCATGTTCAGGGCCTAAAACCCAATTGAAAAAAACTATGAGTATAAACGTTGATTTCTCACGAAATCTCAAAATGCTCTTGTGAATTAAGCAGTCAAAAGTTTTGAAATCCGCAACTCAACGATGTGGGTAAATAGGCTATCCAACTGCCCCCGTTCCTACTGCCTCTGGTCACCCCCACACAAAATACATCTATTTGGAACCGTCATTCAGCGGTTGACGCGTTACAACAAACACAGAGCAGTAATATCTTCATTATGCTATGTGGGAAATGACATCAGCACACCTGCAGCCCAGAGCTAAGGGTCTGTATTTTCCCTTCAAATTTAACTCTATGCAGATGTAACTAATGGGGAAAAAAGCATATAAAGGATACTTAGCTGGATTCCTCCTGATAACGTATGGAATCCGAAAAGTCCAAATAGGCAGCTATCTACGAGCAGCACCAAGGATAAGTCGCTTAGAACAGTGTTCAAGCCACGATGTCTTACACTCTACACGAACACGTTGAAGGATTGAACAAAATACAGTTTTCACTTGTTAACACTTTATTTCACATGAAAAAATTAAACGGTGCAAAAATGACTGCAGAAAATTGTTTGTGTCTCGCTTTAAGCGCAGCACACTACGATTCCCTCTCTCATCCAAATTCTTAAGAAAAATAAACAAAAAACTGGGTTCAATACAGAAACATAATTTTCTAGGATTTAGTAAAAGTCGAAAAAAATTAAAACGTCTAGATGCTTATTTTTGAAAGTTGCAGCATTTTTCAAACCATTCCAGGTCTTATTGGCCCCGACACCTAAAGAAGGTTAACACTTCTGGCACTTTTTGTGCTTTGAATCTTTACTTTCCTTAGACACTATTGAAACTACTTTTAACAACCATTTGACAAGCAAGTTCAACACGAAGCGCATAATTTGAGTTGACAAATTACTGAACAATGCTGCAGGTAGACAGTTGTTCATAATAAACTCAATGCGTTGACAAAGTTTAATAAAAATCCGATACCCTTTGGCCCAAACCAGTACGATATTGAACAGATAAATGCCTAGTTGCACTTCCCGAAATATCAATAATGCCCTTGAGAATCCCAAATAAAAACAAATGCATCAAGAAACACCCAACCGAAAAAGTCGCAACCCAAACATTCCAACTATCAAGAAATAGAAGAACAATATTCCTAGCCGCTTAACTCACCCGATGCTCAGCTAAAATGGTGATAATTCTGCGATTATGTCATCAGATTATGGTTTCCCGGTAGCACCGTCGGTCGGACCCTCTGGGTGGCGTAAGTTGTAGGTGTGTAGGTAACCAACAAAATGACGGCCGACACGCGGTGGGTGTCCTCGTCCCCGATGGGCGCACTGATGCTCTTATCTAGATGGTGTGTGTGTGCGTCGTCATCGCAGCCAACAATCTGCTCGGGGGTGGTTGGTGTTTGGTCCTGGCCGGCGTGTAAACTTTTTTTCCCCCCATCTGCACTGCAGTTGGTAGCTTGATGATGATGCTTGGTGAAGATTTATACCGCAAGATAAGAGCAGAGCGCATTGGTCCTGATCCTGACTGCGAGTGCAGCTGTGCCAGTCTCTGCCTTTGCCCTTTTCAACTGTCGGTTGGGTTGCTGTGAAAGTGGCTAATGGCTCCTCTCCGGGTAGGCGGCGGCGATGCTAACGATTAATAAATTTTCCCACTTAATTGGACCATTATCATTAAAGTTATTTCTGTTGTTTATTGCTTTAACTGTTTTCTGCAACCTTCGGCAATCGTTCGAAAATAACTTTGAGTCAAATTAAATTACTCGACTGCCATGCTAGGAAAAAAAAGTTAATCAATACTTTAAACTTAAACGCCAACAATCTGTTGCTGATCTTTCTTTGATGATTCAATTCTGAAGTTTTATCACAATGACTTGCGTCGGAATGGAAAGTTATTCCTTGCTGAAAAAAGGAGCTGGCAAACTTTGAAATTTTCTACTTCGATATTGCCGGCATCGTCAGCAAGAAAACGAACGAGTCGCGATGGTAAGACGATGTTTAACAAATAATTAAAAGTGGTCGCTTGTTTACTGAGACATCACTCAAACTTCGACGCCAGAATGTCAAGATGATTGATGCTGATTATAAGGCACAAACGAGCTGACGATGCAAAGCGCACACACAATGATTATCGATCAAACGAGAGTTGTTGTTGAATTTCCCTTGCAGACACTCATGCAAACTGCATTTGCTGAAATTAAAAGAAGAATAAGCAGTTTCCTCATCTAAGTGCATCACATACAATGTAAAGTTTAAATTATAAATGGACTCATCTTTCGGCTCAACCAGCCAGACAGACCACCAACGTCCCAGGTTCATGCCAGCTACTGAAGCTGAATTATCTACCAGTTCAAAAGCGCTCCACTAGTTACATGAAACATGCCTACACTGTGCAGAAGTAGTCTGCAACAGTCACCCAGTTAGAAGGCCAAATTTATGTCCTCATGCAATTCCAGTCACATTCAAAAATTGATACAATTAATTTCGAACGAGCCTCGTGAGGAGGAAGGTGGTAGGAGCGAGTCCTCTTCTGGGTAACTGTAACCTATCCGACACGTTAGCACGTTTCCTCGGGGCCAGGAGCAAATCCGAAAGTCCGGTTACTGTTGCCTTTGTTTTCGTTGGTTGCGGTCAGATGGGTTCGGAAGCTAAGCGCATCCACATCGTTCTCGTTCAGGATTCAGGACTTCGGACACAACATTTGAAACCAAGTGTCGGTAGGATGGTGCTGCTCCGCGTGCAACAGTTGGCCATCCTGGTGCTAAGCATGAATATAACAGAACCGATGTCCTTGTGAGCGGTTTTATGAATACCTACCACCCCGGGTTTGCTGGGATCGAGCCCAACTACGGCAGGAACGTGATATGTGATGCTGTAAAATAAACTGCACGAATTTATATTTATTCAATTTAGAGCATTTATTTTTTCGTTGCCAACCGCCTAGGCTAGGAAAAGCACAAACAAACACAAATTCAGGCTAACACACATTCGGTACGTGCTTTGGTCTGAGCGGATGGTGAGGGGCATGTGCCAAATTTATGTATTGCAAAACATTCAAATATCCTTGTTTACGATTTAAGGCACGGGGCTGCCGGAAATGCAATTCTGGTGATATTTTGAGGAGTAATTTTATATTCATGCCATTGGTTTACCTGGAGAAGTCGGGGGAGTTCGGGTGTTGCTCGCGGAGGGCAATCATTCCTATAGAATTAAATTTTCTTGTTGGGTCGTAAAACAATACATTTTATTGTAACGTAGCAAAGCAGTAGTTATTTGTAATCGAATTTTTATATTTATGCAAGCCTCGATTTGGTTAGGAATAACGAGATCCGATCCCTACAACAAAATCCCTTTTCAATACAGTGGTTCTTCTTTTATTCAACATACTGAAGGAGAAATTCCACAGCTGATGAATTAAATGCACATTGAGCAGGTAGACCAGCTGTGTTGTAAAGTCAATTATACTCTATGGTCTATACTGCAAATTAATTAATGCCAAGATCAACCTAAGAATCGTTTCAACAGATATTCTTCTTAGCTGCTTCTTGCTCGACTAAGCTAAATGAGGTTGCTTTAACAATAGGTACAAAGGCAATCTTCAACCAGTAATTATAGAAAAGTGAAGTTTGAAATGAAATTTCATATTCTCGAGACTTCACACAAATTACCTCTTTATATAGTACGCTGCTTAAGAAGAAAATGTTACAAAGCACCACATCTTTCCCGAACATATATAACTGATTCAATACGGATGAAAGCTCGGCGTAAGATTGGCAACACGTCTCGTCATGCTGTCAAGACGACGAATACCAGCAGTCAACACCACTGTCTTGATGACAGTACGGATACCGGAAAACAGAATTGAGAAAAAGATCAGGTGTAATATATTGTTTAAACTTATCTAAATCTTACAGTTACTTGACAACTTAAATACTTTTAAAGTACAAGAAATTTATAAAAGAAAAGTAAGTTTCAAATATGAATTCATAAACTTAGCCTAAAAACAATATAGGCGTAGTGGTTACCATCCATACCTCTCACGCCGAAGTCAAGAGTTCAAATCTCACCCCCGGACAAGTTACGAAAATACCCAAAAGGTATTTGAGTGACTACGACAGGAGATGAACCAGCCCAGGGCTGAAAATCTCGATAATAAAGGAATAAAAAAAAATTCAGAATCCTCGTGTTAACAGTTGATACGATGAAGATTGCGCTTGAACCGTAATTTGCAAACCGATTTTGTAAGTACCGTAAAACGGGGTGACTTCGATCACTTTTTGAACTATTTCTTGAAATTTTCTATGATAATTATCTTGAAAATTTTGTTTTACATTTCTAAAACCAGTACTGATATCTGCAGTATAACACTACACAGAAATTTAAAAAAAATATTATGTCAGATGAACTTTAAAAAAATTGTTTAATTCCCGCGGCCAATTTTCAATAATGGGGTGACTTCGATCAAAATCAATTTTATCCATTTGAAGTGCTTAAATGAATAAAAAACACCAAACCGTTTGAAGCAGATGTCTCCGAATAGCACTGGGGTGGAGCATTCCCCCGTTCATTAATTATGTCACGCAAAAACGGACAATTTTCAAAACCCTCCCCCTTTTTCATGTTTTTTTATGGACCTTAAATTTTGTGTACAGATTATCACAATTCCCAATTAAAAGCATGACACACTTTTGTTTAAAGCATGACATAATTTATGAACGACCCATCCATTGCTATTTTTCAGTAGTTCACCATAATATTAGACAAACAGAAATACCTCACTCATGTCGTTTTTAATTCGGTACTACACCGGTGTGAGGACGCCAACACTGCCGTGAATCGCATATCCGTCCCATATGGATAGGAAATCAAGAAAATATGGTACTGATATGCGATTCACGGCAGAATACCTTCAACCGAACTGCAGAACTGCCTCCAACGCAGCTTCCATCGATTCGGAAAGGTACTGTAAATAAGCTCTTCCACCAACTTTTTTCACGTACTTTCTCGGCATTTTGGACTTCTCAATGCCATTAAATTGTCGAAATGAATGTTTCACACCTTTTCTCCAACACAGAACAAAACAAAACAAACCCTTTGACAGATTGAAAGGTAGTGCAACATATTGAAGCTGAATTCCGCAAAATAACAAAAGCAACTATGACGCGTGTAGTAATCGTCCACTGAAAACGATGCGTATTTTGTGCGAATAGGTAATCCGTCAAATATTTGGTCAAATAATTGTCAAATATTTGGCATTAGTCAAAAAGTGTAATTCCACGCCACTTAAAGGGTGATACGGTCAAAATTTGGTCAAGGGAAAACGCGTGTAAATCGGTGAAATCGTTTATTTAAAAAATCAAATTAAATTTCTTTTTCAAGTTCAATTAGTATAAAATTCAGGAAAAATATTCAGTTAGGCTTCCGCTTTTCCAATCCGAATTGCCGGGCCTTACGCTTGACCCCTGCCATCAGATTTTGTACAGCCACCTTGTCCACCTTCTTCGCCGCAGAAAGCCAGTTTGCCTTGAACTGCTGCTCGTCCTTAGCAGTTTTTTGGTCTTCTTTAGGTTCCGCTTGACAATAGCCCAGTATTTCTCAATTGGGCGGAGCTCTGGCGTGTTGGGAGGGTTCTTGTCGCTTGGAACCACCTGCACGTTGTTGGCGGCGTACCACTCCATGGCCTTTTTACCGTAATGGCAAGATGCCAAATCCGACCAAAACAGTACGGAACAACCGTGTTTCTTCAGGAAAGGCAGCAGACGTTTATTCAAACACTCTTTCACGTAAATTTCTTGGTTGACAGTCCCGGAAGCTATGAAAATGCTGCTTTTCAAGCCACAGGTACAGATGGCTTGCCAAACCAGATATTTCTTTGCGAACTTTGAACTGACAGTTTCGTGTGCTTGAAAATATCTGCTACCTTTCCCCTTCCTTTTGCCGTATAAAACTCCTGTCCCGGAAGCTGCTTGTAGTCGGCTTTGACGTAGGTTTCGTCGTCCATTACCACGCAGTCAAACTTCGTCAGCATCGTCGTGTACAGCCTCCGGGATCGCGCTTTGGCCGTCGTATTTTGTTTATCATCGCGATTTGGAGTCACTACCTTCTTGTAAGTCGATAGTCCGGCTCGTTTTTTGGCTCGATGCACGGTTGTAGACGATACACCCAGCTTATTTGCGGCATCTCGGAGAGATAGGTTAGGGTTTCACTTGAAACTACCGGCAACTCTCTTTGTCGTCTCAGTGGCTTCCAGTTTTCGATTTCCCCCCGATCCAGACTTCCTGGCTGTCGACAAATGTTCCCCAAACACTTTAATTACATTTCTAACGGTTGATTTGGCAACTTTTAGCGATTTTGCCAACTTTGCGAGCGAGTAGCTCGGATTTTCGCGATGCGCTTCTTCTTGCTTGGACGGCATTTTGACAACTGAAGAGTGAATTCCAAAATCAAAATAGGAGCAACATTCTACACACACACACCTTCAAAATGAGGGGTGTTCAGGTTTTTTAAATGCAAAATTGAAAGAAATACGTCAAGTTGATATTGACCAAATTTTGACCGTGTCGCCCTTTACTGAAGTATGCGAGTATACGAGCCAAAAAATGACTCATTTTGGAATAACATTTGTAAAGGGCCTATCAACAGTTGTAAAACCTCTTGCACCCTTTTCAATAGTTAGCCAAGATTTTTACATTTCCGTGTATTGCCAGATTTTGCCAGAGTTTTTATTTGTGACATGGCAGATATTTTTCAAAAACTAATGGCAACCCTGCTCATTACCATGAGGCCATGGTTTGCCTGTTGAGGTGGCGGACTTATGCGATCCGTGCCTCGACCTACTCCACAGTGGGATATAAGGCAAAAGATGACATCCATGGTTCGAGTTCCACTGAACCCATGCCCTTTCGTTCAATGTTTCAAACATTTTTTGGATTAAGGTTTTGGGCACATGGCTACGTGAAAAGGGTGTAATAATGCGACAATTGGCGAAGCGTTTTGGAATTCATCACGCGAGTCTGAAATCCATCATAACCAAGTTTGGGGAACACTGTTCTTTTGATGAACTGCCAGGAAAAGGCAGAGAACCCGGATCTTCCAACCCTAAACTGGATCAGAAAATGGTAGCTCTAATTCGGAAGAATAAATCAATGTCGAAACGTGATATGCCCAATAAAGCGGGAACCAGCGCAGGAATGATTCAACATATTAAGAAACGGAACAACCTGAAGACCTACAAGAAGCAGAAAATTTCCAAACAAAGTGCAGAAAAGGAGCAATGCGCAACAACAAGGGTCCGGAATTTTTATTCACGAGCATTGCAGTGACCGGGTGCATGTATTTTAAAGGACGGCGAGACCTATGTCAAAGAGGACTCAAAAACCATTCCAGGTACACAATATTACACTGTCGTAGTAGGGGAGCGTGTAAGCGATGCAGACAGGTCGATTTAAGTGCTGCCTTTATATCAAAAGCATTGTACCTCTCCGCTGTTTTGGCCGAATAAAGAATCGTATTAATTTCATTCGGTCGCCAAGATGTTCACCAACTCCGTGCAATAAAGAATCGTCCATTTGTTTGAAAAAAACATCATTTATCATTTTTTACATGAATCTTTGAGAGTTTGAGCAGTTTAGTGAAATACCTGTAACTAGAAATCAGAAGAAAAATTAGTATTTTCCATTTAATTCCAACTACCTTTGCTTATCTTGACAGATACGCGTATTTCGTCTACAATGTGCAGACTTCTTCAGTGTCTCGTATAGCAGTCGAGTTATTAGTATGAGACACTGAAGAAGTCTGCACATTGTAGACGAAATACGCATATCTGTCAAGATAAGCAAAGGTAGTTGGAATTAAATGGAAAATACAAATTTTTCTTCTCATTTCTAGTTAATAAATTATGGTTCGTTGTTGAGCGGCAGCTTTGGCATAACTGTTGCTTTTAAGAGAGCGCATATTCCCTCTCTCATTTGTTAACCATGGCTATAGTGCACCGGTATTGTAACATGAAGAATGCTATCTCTTCCATTTGCCCGTTTTTAAACGAAGCATCCAGTTTGTCATCACAGTTGCTTTGTCTAACATTTCTGTGAGAGTGAATGAAATAAGAAATATACATTGTCTATCTAAAGATCAATGACAAACTGAAAGTTTGGTCGTGTACGTCTGTCTCATAACCTGCTAGTAGACGAGTTTGTGATCATAGCAATCGACATGTTTTTCTGCGCTACAAGTTTGTTCAAGAATGTAAACGTCTATTTCTGCAAATAAATAAGTTAGTTTTTGCATTTCCGTGAAAATGGGGACCACCCTAATTTTAATCAACATCAAAAATTAGGGATACGTTTTTATTCCAAATTTTACCACCCTTTTTTTTAAGGTTAATAATTGACCGATTTAGAGCAACTTTTCCCTCGTCAACTTAGGGTGTACCATGAAAAAAAGTTTTTCTGTCCTAACTTTTTTATTTAAATTTTCATCGTTAAATTTTGTTGCGACGAGTTTTAGAACTTTCAAAGGCGCGTATTTTGATATAATAACTTTGCCGCTAACTTTAACCAATCAATAGTTATTGAAGTTTTTTTATAAAACCATCCCAGATTCAAATGTAATTTTCTCAATCAAGATACAGAAATAAAATATCTCTAGTTTTCACATATGTTGAACAATATAAATTGTCCTTTTAAATGACTTCTTGATTTTTTTTTTGTGTTTGCCCCAATCATAAAAATCATCATTTGAAAAGGGTGTATATTTTTAAGAAAAACTTCAATAACTATTGATTGATTGAAGCTAGCGGCAAAGTTTGTATACCAAAGTACGCGTCTTTAAAAGTTCTAAAACTCGTGGGAAAACAACTTAACGGTGGGAATTGAAATAAAAAAGTAAGGGCAAAAAAAACAATTTTTTTATGGTACACCCTAAGTTGATGAGAGGAAATTGCTCTAAATCGGTCAATTTTTAAGCTAAAAAAAAATTTACACATAAATATTCCATGAATTTTTTTGCGCTACAACTTTGCTAAAGAATGTAAACGTCTATTTCTGCAAACAAAAAAGTTAGTTTTTGTATATCCGTGAAAATGGGGACCACCCTAACTTTAATCAACATCAAAAAATGGGCCTTGATGATACAAACCATGTTGTAGAACATCACTTTGCTGTAAAGTTTCAAGTTTAGGCGTTGGGAGCATGTTTCCTCGTAAATTCGTGATCTGGACCATAGTGCAGTGGTATTAGTTTATCTTCTAAGATGTGCCACTGATAACGACTACTTTTCGATTACCTGTATGGCGCTGGTTGCCTGCTCGGACACCTTGGACGAAAAAGGAAACGAGTGGAATTATTTAGCTAAATATCAGTACATATGTCGTATACTTTAGTATCTTGATAATAGCCATTTATGTAAGTACAGCGTCGGCCATTTTATGGTCTTTGTGGTGTGGGAAATGATGAATATCTTTGTAGGTGTTAGCCCACCTATCTCATGCGATGTGATATGTAAGCTGTTTCTAATTGTTGCTGAGTTTACGTTTTCTTTGACTTTATCTTCAAGAACGATGCGCAAGAAATGTAGAGCAAGGAGTTGAACGTTTTCTTATGGTTAGTTAATCAAAACCTGCACCTTCACTTTTTTTAGTTTTAATTTCGTTTTGATATATTTGACGACTATTGCTTTCACTATCGTTATTTTTTCTCGATGCTGATTTCATGTCTTAATGCAGTGTTTTCATGATTACAAACGCTTACTATTTCACAATCATTATTTTAGTATTATCAAAAAAAATTAAAAACATGTGTTTTTAGAAAATATAATACTAAAATAATGATGCTCGTTGATTTTGTTCATCTGATTTAAAGGTATTTAAAACTTCAACCAAATCCGGTCGTGGTGAATTTGGGATGCCGGTTTACATTTCTGTTGCGGGCTTAAAATTCTTCTTAATTAGCTCTTTATATTTTATTCGTTTTTAAGTATCCTTTAATAACTGGAAAAAAGTTGTCGTGTTTTAATTTAGAGTTTTTGAGAGGCCCTAACAGCATCCATCCTGTTGGTTTCAATCGGTCCTCAAACTCGATGTTTCAACGCATTCTACTGAAACAAACCATCCTCACTTGTGAGTGGCCTAAACAGCATCCCTACTGGTCGTTCAAATCGGCGCCAATATTGCAATAATTTTACTGTGCAGAGAAAAAACCGGGACCATAGTCAAACATCTGATTCTCTGTCGACGTTAGTTGAAATCAGCACACCGTTTACTAAAACGGATCCCGCTGCAGTGATTGTTCGTGGATGTGCAGTGAACTCCGCGGCTTCCTTCAAAGCGAGTATCATGTCAACATACTCCCAACTATTCCCTACTTGACCCGCATTCGGACGTGGTCGCCGCCGGTTTTGCCTATTATAACACCTATTCTAATATATTTAAGATGTATGTTAAACCCAGACGTCATCTGTTGGTTCTCTGTTTAATTACAGCTGATCTGGCAATAACGGAGTAGCAGCTATTGAGCGGTCAGTCATGCTCATGCTCCCGTATGAATATGACTTGGATTGTATATGTAAACCATTAAAAAAAACGCCTTCACAAATTACGTAACGTCTTTTTTAACATTAATGGGCTTGACATCCATTTGAATACAAAAAATCGAAATCACGTCTCTCACTCTTGAAGCACTATAATTTTGCCCAGTATTCTAGCACCGATTGCAAACCACTTCTAGATTTTTTGGAACAAGGTCAAATTTATATATTCTGGGAAGTACTGAGTTAACCTTGTCCTTCCAAAATCTACTATAATTCTGGGCACGCAAAATATAAAACTTCCTGATTTTTTTAAACAAAATCATTTGAAGACAATTTGAGGGGGCTGTAGTTGCATTGGCTCCTGTTTGAAAACAAAAATTTTCAACATTGGAATAAACGCGCAGGGAATGCCACAATCGATTGGTGCAAAACTCAAAACAAAATCCTGAAATGGCTCCAACTTGACACACTACCAACGTGTACTCCAGTATTGAAAATACACACGTAGTCCTTGTTCCGGATAATCCGACAAGCACCAGATGGCCGTGATGCTAAGTATTAAGTTCAAAAATATAAATGTGTACGAATTCTACTTCAGGGCTATTTAGGAAAAGAGCAGAATTTTCAGACTTTATTGAGAAAATGACCAATTGGAAGGCGTTTCCGGATCATCCAAAAGTTTAAAATATGTCTATGAGAGTCGTTGTCCCGTTCACAAAAACGATGCTTTTGAAAGTACTGTAGAGGGATTCATCCAGGAACAAAGGAATCCCAAAATCATAATTTGGATCATCATTGATTTGGATGAAATCAAGTACGAGTTCGGTACGTTGAAAAAAAAATTCCACTGGTGTTGCTGCAATTTTGGGTTCAAGAGTAACTTTTGAGATGGCGTATGTGTTTTTTCCATCATTTTACTTGAAAATCGTAGTCTAAAACCATTACATTTAGAGAAAACTCTTTATAAATGGAATTAGGGGAACTAAAAAGGCTTTCTTAAAAAAAATATACACAGAAAATTTTTTTTTCATCAAGAAAATCAAAAATAATTACTAAAAATAAAATATCTAAAAAAACATATTTTTAATATTTCTTCAAATTTGTTGTATGAAATTTGAGGAAAAAAAGACACATTTTAAAAAAATCCTAGATGGACGCTCTTATAATAAAAAAGTTTTTTTAAATAGCGAACTTATATATCGCAAATTTTGGTTATTCATTCTTATAAATAAATTTTCTTGATGTTACAATATATTTTGGAGACTTCAGTTATAAATAATAATGATGATAATGATAAACTACGTAAACGCAAATCGTTTTCTAAGATATTTCTGATTTTCTTCAACAGGTGTTCTAAAACCTCAAAAATACGCCCTTTTCATAAATTACTGTATATTAAAACAAAAATAGTCATTGATTTGTTTCTCTGTGTTTAGCTCTTTTAAAACATGATGTATTGCCTCTTACTTCTACTTCTTAACAGCTCGTCGATTGAAAAAGCTTCACTTTAAAGTTGCAGACAAAAATAATGAATTATGGTTGGATTTATATTTATATATACCACTAGCTGAAACCCGGAAAAGAGCTCTTGCAACGCATGCACAAGGGGCTATTCATAAACCACGTAGACTTTTCTGGGGGAGGGGCGGGGGTTGTAAAAGCCCAAGCTCCATACAAAAATCAAAAATTAGTGAGAAAAGCTCCAGCGGGGGGGGTTGAGATGTTCAAAAATTAGTCTACGTGGTTTATGAACAGGCTTGAAGTTAGGAATGGAAAAATTAATAAACTGGCGGTTTACGGTTCTGAATGAATCTGGTTAAAATATTTTCGTTTGCTTGTGTGTGTTATTTATGCAAAAAAGGTTTGTGTTATTAATTCAACCCCTTGCACCGGTTGTTTCTACCGGGTTTGCTTTCTGCGTAGAAACATTTCAAAGACAAACGAAGCCGTATCCTGTCAGTTTGTACGCAATTTTCTCTTGTATAACTCAAGATTAACTTCTTGTGAAGCAATGTAGCACTGAGAGTAATCAACCAATTCTGACTAAAAGGGTTCAAACTTTCTATCAGAATATAAGCCTTTTACCTGAGAAATACATATTTTTGTGTTTTAGTTGCATGGATAATTCTCAGGTTTGGTTCAAATTTCGTTTCATTGGTTTGAGAGCCCTCCTTCCCTCTCCAGAGGGAAGGCGTCTCGAACCACCTAAGAAAAAAATCCTGCCCCAAAAGCCCCCACATGCCAAAGTTGGTCCATTTCAAGAACCCAATTCCAAGAGCCTGAGCTTTTGCAGAAATTTGTGTTTCATTTGTTTCCCCTTCCAGACGGGGAAGGAGCTTTGAGCCATCATAAGAACCTTCTCCGGCCTCAACAACCCCTACTTCTAAGTTTTCATAACATTAGGTATAAATCTCATGTTTTGTTGGCATTTGTGTCTAATATTCATGAGAGCCCACCCCTTCTAGAGAGGGGAGGAGTCTCAAACCTCCATAGGAACATTTCTTGGTTCCGAAAACCCCCACATCTCAGATTTGGTTCCATTTGCTTGATGAGTTCTCGAATTATGCAGAAATTTGTGTTTCATTGGTGTGGGAGCACCCCTTCCAGATGCGGGAGGGGTCTCGAACCATCAAAACAACCTTCCCCGACTCCAAAAATCCCTGCTAAAAAATAGTCATACCAGTTGGGATAATTCTCATGCTCTCCCGGACCTAAATACTCCTACATACAAATTGGCATAGCAGTAGGGATAATTCTCATGTTTGGCTTAAATTCGTATTTCATTTGTATGGGGGCCCCTTTATCCAGGGGAGGAGGGGCTTCAAACCACCATAAAAACATTTGTTGCCTTTAAAATCTCACCCATACCAATTTTCGTTCCATTTGCTTGATTAGTTCTGGAGTTATGCAGGAATTTGTTTTTCATTTGCATGGGATCCCCCCTTGTTAGAGGCGGGAGGGGTCTTGAACTATCATAAGATGCTTTCCCGGACTCAAAAACCACTGAATACAAATTTGCAAAGCAGTAGGAATAGTTCTCATGTTTGGTTGAAATTTGTGTTCCATTTGTATGAGAGGCCCTATTTTTAGAGGGGAGAGGGGCTTTGAACCACCATAAAAACATTTAATGCCAAAAACTCGTCCATTCCAAATTTGGTTCTTTTGCTTGATTAGTTCCCGAGTAATGCAGAAATTTGTGTTTCATTTGTATGGAAGTCCCTCCTCCCCCCTTTCAGAAGGCGAAGTAGTCCAAACCACCTTAAAAACATATATCTTCTTCAGAAACCTCCACATGCCAAATTTGGTTCAATTTGCTTTATTATTTCTCCAGTTATGCGAAAATTTGTGTTCCATTTGTTTGAGAGATCCGCCCAAAATATGGCGGAAGAGTCACAAATCACCATAGAAACATTTCACTTCTTCAAAAACTACCACATGCCAAATTTGGTCCATTTCCCTGATTAGTTCTCGAGTTATGCAAGGATTTGCGTTTCATTTGTATAGGATCCCTCCCTTTCAGAAAGGGGAGGGGTCTCAAATCAACATAGAACTATTTTTTGTCTTCAAAAATCACCGCATACTAAATTTGGTTCCATTTGCTTGATTAATTCTCGAGTCATGCATAATATTGTATTTCATTTGTATTGGAGCCCCTCCCTTTAGAATGAGGAGGGGTCTCAAACCAACATAGAAACATTTATTGTCTCTAAAAACCTCCACATGCTGAATTTCGTTCCCTTTGCTTGATTAGTTCTCGAGTTATGCAGAATATTGTGTTTTATTTGTATGGGAGCCCTCCTTTTAGGACGGGGAGGGCTCTCAAGCTACCATAGAAACATTTCTTGTCTTTAGCAACTCATACATCCTAAATTTGGTTCTCATGTTTGGTTGAAATTTGTGTTTCAATTGTATGGGAGCCCCCCTTTCCAGAGGGTGGCGGGGTCTCAAGAAACCATAGAAACATATCTTGTCTCCAAAAACTCCCACATGCTAAATTTGGTTTCCTTTGCTTGATTAGTTCTCGAGTTATGCAGAAATGTGTGTTTCGTTTGTATGGGAGCCCCCCCCCCTTCCAAATATGGGAGGGGTTCCATACTGTCATAAGAACCTTTTCCGGCCCCAAAAAACCCTCCACGCAAATTTTCACGCCGATAGGTTCAGTAGTTCTCGATTCTATAAGGTTCAGACAGACAGAAATTCATTGTTATACATATAATAGCTGCGTTCGGTGCGTGCGCTGCTACTCTTGCAACTAAATGAAGGGAAATTTAATATAAGTGGCATCTTCATGGTTTTTTTTGTCTTCAAAACCCTCTACATGCCAAATTTGATTCTATTTGCTTGTTTGGTTCTCGAGTTATGAGCCTCCCTTCCTGAGAGAGTAGGTGTCTCAAACAATCATAAGAACCTTCCCCAGCCCCAAAAACCCCTTTATATAAATTTTCATGTTGGTCGGTTCAGAACTTTCCGAGTCTATAAGGGTCTGACAAACAGACAGACAGACAGAAATTCATTTTTATGCATACAGAAATCTAGCCTCCAAAAACCCCCATGTGCTAAAAGTGCTTTGGTTTCCTTCAAAAACCTCCATATGCCAAATTTGGTTCCATTTGCTTGATTTGTTCTTGAGTTATGCAGAAATTCGTGTTTCATGTATATTAGAGACCCCTCTTTCAGTGAGCGGAGGAGTCTCGAACCACAATAGAAACATTTCTTGCCTTCGAAAAACTCCACACAGCAAGTTTGGTTCCATTAACTTGATAAGTTCTCGAGTTATTCAGAAATTTGTGTTTCATTTGTATGGAAGCCCCCCCCCCCCCCCTTTCGCCCCTTCCAGATGGCAGAGGAGTGTCAAACCTCTATAGAAACATTTCGCTCCTCCAAAAACCTTCACATGCCAAATTTGGTTCCATATGCTTGATTAGTTCTCGAGTTATGCACAAATGTGTGTTTCATTTGTATGAGAGCCTTCCTCTTACAGAGGGTGGAGGGGTGTCCAGTCACCTTAGAAATATTTCTTGCCTTCAAAAATCCCTACCTGCCAAATTTGGTTCCATTTGATTAGTTCTCGAGATATATAGAAACTTATGTTTCATTTATATGCCCCCCCCCCCCCTCCTACCAGAGAGAGAGGAGGGGTCTCATACTATCGTAGAAACAATCATTGCCTTTAAAATCCCCGCATGCCAAATTTGGTTCCATTTGCTTTATTAGATCTAGAGTTATGCAGAAATTTTAGTTTCATTTGTATGACAGCACCCCTTCTAGGAGAGGGGAGGGGTCTCAAACCACCATAGAAAAAAAAATTGTCTCCAGAAAACCCCACATGTCAAATTTTGTACCATTTGCTTGATTAGTTCTTGATATATGCAGAAACTTCTGTTTCATTTGTATGGGAGCCTCCCTTTTTAGAGAGGGGAGGGGTCTCTTACTACCATATAAACATTTATTGCCTCCAAAAACTTTTGCATGCTTAATTTGGGTTTCTTTGCTTGATTAGTTCTCGAGTTATGCAGAAATTTGTGCTTCGTTTGTATGGGAGCCCCCCTTTCCAGAGAAGGGAGGGGTCTCAAACCATCATAAGAACCTTTCTCGGCCCCAAAACCTTCTCCATACTAAATTTCACGCCGATCGGTTCAGTAGTTTTCGAGCCTATTAGGTTCAGACAGACAGACAGAAATCCATTTTTATATATATATAGATAGATAAATTAACTTATTAATTTATTTAATAATTACTTACTCATTTATTTCATATATTTATTTATATAACTTATTAAGTTATATATGCATAACACGTCGTTGATTATTCAATGTATTTGTTTATTAATTTATATATTTATTTATTTATTTATTTATTTATTTAATTATTTATTAATTGAGTTATTTATTTATTAATTTATTGATTTATGTATTTATTTATTTAGTTATTAATTTATTTATTTATTTTATGTATACATTTATTTATTTATTTATACATGTTATTTATTTAATTATTGGTTCATTGAATTATTTATTTAATTATATACTAATTTATTTATTTATTTATTAATTTCTTGATATATTTATCCATTTTTTTATCTTTTTATTTATATATTTTTTATTTTTTTATTCTCTTATTTATTTATTTATTTATTTATCTTTTTATTTATTTAATTAATTAGCTATTAAATTATTTATAAGTGTTGGAACCTCTGACTCTGTAGTGGGCAGGATCGGATATTGGCTTGTCTTTTGATAATGTCCTTTGACTGGATTCTGTGATCTGAATTGCAACAGAATTTCTGATCGCTGGCAATACTTGCAAACTTTGTGTACATTAATTGTTATGTTATGTATTCTCCATGCGAGGAGTAACGATTATGATGTAGAAGGAGATGTTCGCTCATCACCATGAGGCACCAAAGTGAACAACAATGTTTTTGGCTAGAATGAAAGATGTGAAGAGAAGTGTTGAAAGGTCCGTCAGAGTGCGGCAGGTAGGAAAATTAACAGATGTTTTTGAAAATTGAGCGAAAGGGCATGTATCCAATGGTACTCGAACCATGGACGTCAATCTTTGCCTAACATCCCACTGCGGGGTAGGTTGTAGCGACGGAACAAGTGTAGTGATCGTCAGTCGATGCGAATCAAAAACAAACCCAAAAAAAGGAGAGGTTCCTCTCCCATGTGCGCATCAGTAAACAGAGTGCACACAATAGATCGCTAAGAATAAACTATACAAGCCACAGTGGTACTGAGCGTCTTTCCATGCGTCAATTTTTGCCTGTTGAAGTGGCGGACTTGTTCCGTCGCTACAACCTACCCACAGTGGGATGTTAGGCAAAGATTGACGTCCATGGTTCGAGTACCATTGGATACATGCCCTTTCGCTCAATTTTCAAAAACATCTGTTAATTTTCCTACCTGCCGCACTCTGACGGACCTTTCAACACTTTCTCTTCACATCTTTCATTCTAGCCAAAAAACATTGTTGTTCACTCTTGGTGCCTCATGGTGATGAACGAACATCTC
Source organism: Aedes japonicus (assembly GCA_034211315.2). Taxonomy (NCBI): domain Eukaryota; kingdom Metazoa; phylum Arthropoda; class Insecta; order Diptera; family Culicidae; genus Aedes; species Aedes japonicus. The sequence goes on along the minus strand of JASCZW010000334.1, from coordinate 40,273 downwards.
CTTCTACATTACAAACTTTGTGGTTAACCTCAATATGATACCCTGAATACTTGCAAACTTTGTGGTTAACCTCAAAGCTTTTCACGATTATGTCACTGTGAAGCAAATGGATACTTTTGAAGAAATTTATATCTGTAGATGAAATCAGTTCGTTTTTTTTTGCATAACTGGTTTGAATTGTTACCAAATTAATTATCTTACAGATAATCTATATTGACTCAGGATACAAAAGAGATGAATATTAAATGAAGATGAGATGAAGATGAGATGAAGATGAGATGAAGATAAGATGTAGATGAGATGAGGAGGAGATGAAGATAAGATAAAGATGAGATGAAGTTGAGATGAAGATGAGATGACGATGAGATGAAGATAAAAAGATGAGATGACGATGAGATGAAGATGAGATAAAGATGAGATGAAGATGAGATGAATATAAGATGAAAGTGAGATGAAGATGAGATGAAGATGAGATGAAGATGAGATGACGATGAGATGAAGATGAGATGAAGATGAGATGAAGATGAGATGAATATAAGATGAAAGTGAGATGAAGATGAGATGAAGATGAAGATGGTGCAACAAAATGGCCGCGCAGGTTAGCCAACAGTGTGTTCAAAATATGAAGAGTGGTATTCGAAAAAAAATTCGATATGGTAGCAGAACCAAAACGGAATAATTTTAACGCTATTTTGCCTTTCAAGTGCAATAAATGATCTTCAACATTTTGGTTACATGACATAAAATATTTTTCAACAAAATGGTGGCCAAGGGAATGCGTTGAAAAAGTCTTTATATTTTGTTGGTGCCGGCTCTCCTGGTCACAATTTCGATCTGAACCCAAAAAAATTACATCAATTACATTTACATTTAGTAGATGAATTAAAAAAAAACAAGTAAAAAATTGCACTTTAGGCGTAACTTTTTTGAAAAAATCCACATTTTTTCGGCCATTTTATCACATTTTTCCATATTTAATAATGAAATATTACAATATTTTTTAATGATATAGAAGGTAATAGTATAATAAAAAAAAATCTATAAGTTTCAGCTTAATCGAATCTTTAGTTTTTGAGCTATCACCGGCATAAACTCCGAAAATGATGTTTTGAGAAAAACGCGTGGAAAGTTTTAATTATCCGTTAAGCGTCTCTTTATACCTGCTACGCGTCAAAAGGCGTCTTCGAAAAACGATGAGAGGAAACACTTGGAGTTCTAATTTCGAAACAAAGGTTTCAAGAACGTATTCTACGGAAATATACTAACTTTTTATGAAAAAACAAAAAAATGAATTTGTTGGTCATTCTAATTGTATATGGCAGTCATAATTAAAGAGAGATTTGAGCAATAAAAAATGAAAAAGTGCCACTAAATTATTGGGCCTGTGCCAACCGTAATGTGATCAGCATTAAAAAATTGGAATGAGCAATAAAAGAGAAAGACTTCGGATAATCTAATTGTGACCGGTAAATCTATCAAATAAAGCAACAGCTATTGGTATATGTGCAATTAAATATGGCGATATTTCCGCCAAATTATGTGATTGAGCATTCAGAAACTATTCGCATATGTCTTTTAATTTTGTTGGATTTTCCATAAAAACAGTAAAATGAGCAATGGATATTTATATGGTTATTTATTTATCCATTGCTCATTTTACTGTTTTTATGGGAAAATCACAAAATTGAAGACATATGCGAACAGGTTAGTGCTCAAGTTACTAACGATACTGCCATATTTAATTGCGCATATACTGTACTGCTTTTGATAGATTACAGCCTGACTAGGTATCCGAATGCCTGCATCTGTATTGCTCATTCTAATGCTGATCACATTCTTTGCTGGTGCAGGCCTTAATTAGTACTTTTTTATTTTTTGCTTTCTGAATACTAAGTGCAGGTAAATATTTTAGTCAATTGTATATTCCCCTTCAAATGAGATAACGCCTGAATCTAGTCTTTTGTATGAAAGATTGCAAACATTGTTGTACAGGGTGCGGCAGAAAATAATGCGAAAATGTTCAAACTTGAGTATTGGAGGTTAATTCGTATAGCTAGTGACTAATTTCTGTCGAAAGTGTATTTGTTTATGTTTACTTTCAAGCGCTGCATCCAAACACTATATTTGTTTTATTTCAAATTCGTCAAAATTTTCGCTATAGAAGTGATCACCAGTTTGTAGGGTGCCATTTGGCAACAGTTTACCGCAAAAAAAAAGTCCCTGCAGGATGGTTCTGAAGCAGCGGAAGCCGGAAGCGGACGTCCGCACTTTCTAGGCACACCGAACGTGATCAAATCGGTCCGTACAAAATTTGATCGCAACCCGGTGCGTTCCATTAGAAAACTTGCAATGGAAGCCAATATTTCGAGAATCCATGCGGAGAATCATGAAAGAAGACCCGCATGCATCTTCCAGAGCCAGAGTAAAACGCCACTTGATTACGGACCGGGTCAAGGAACTACGAGTGACTCGTTCCAAGAGATTGCTTTCCTTGTTGAAGAAGGAAAAAATGATAATCCTGTTCTCTGACGAAAAGCTTTTCAGTATCGCTGCTGTGGCCAGCAGCCACACGGACCGGTTCATTTCACGGCAGAAAATGGAGAACGTTCCGAAAAAAAGTGAAATTCAAATTTCAAACCAAACATCCGGCTGGTGTCATGATGTTTGGCTTGGTGGCGTCCAACGGTTTGAAAATTAAAACGGTTTGAGTTAAAATCAATATCAAGTGCTTCCTTGTGTGGAAGGCTGTGTCCCTTGACTCAGCCTATTATGCAACCAGCGATCACATTTTTCATTATAACTCATAAAGTTTTTAAGCTGTAAGCGATATTTGACTAGTTTTACACTTGCAAAGATAAGATTGATAAGACATTTGGTAGCATGTTTCACTAAAAGTTACACAACTATTTTTATTATGCCATAAGCTTTCGAGGGATGTGATTTAATGTCGGTCTATAGGCACCAAATTGAGTCTATTCGTGGATGCACTCGTCCCATTCTGATGGATTAATTACTAAATGCTGTCTTTGTACGGTTTATGATTTATCAGCCATTCAGTAATGAAAACATTATAGTTCATTATACAATGATTTTGTCTCTTCTTTTTGTGTTTAGATGAGCCACTAGAATATAAACAACCACAAATACATGCATTTTCACTTGAAATTTTACCAATAACAACCTTTTTATTACATTATTGATACAACAGGCCATAGTTGGGAACATACAAAAAAATATGTCCCCAACATTTTTTTTGGTATGTTCTCAACTATGGCCTATTGTATCAATAACGTAATAAAAAGGTTGTTATTTGTAAAATTTCAAGTGAAAATGCATGTGTTTGCGGTTGCTTATACTCAAGTGGCTCATCTAAACACAAACTAAAAAAATTAAATCGTTGTATTGTGATTTATAATGTTTTCATTACTGAATGACTAGTAAATCATATATGAACATCACTTATGTGTTTCAAAGCAGTTTAACTTTAGTTTGTTTAATGAAATTTTGTGTTAAGTAAAGTGAATACAGCTGGCAATGCCTTAATTCATAGAATAAGATGAAAAACCCATACAAAGACTGCATTCAGTAATACATCCATCGAATGGGACGAAGTTGCATCCATGAATAGACCCAATTTGGTGCCTGTAGACCGACATTAAATCCATATCCCTTGAAAGTTTCTGACATTATAAAAAGAGTTGTGTAACTTTTCGTGATTCATACTACCGAATGTTTTATCAAACTTATCTTAGCAAATGTAGAACTAGTTGAATCTCGCCTTCAACTTGAAAACTATATGAGTTATAATCAAAAATGTAATCGATGGTTGTATAATAGGCTGAGTCAAGGGACACATACCCTATTCTGGGAAGTACTGAGTTAACCTTGTCCTTCCAAAATCCACTACAATTCCGGGGACGCAAAATATAAAACTTCCTGATTTTTTTAAACAAACTCATTTGAAGACAATTTGAGGGGGTTATAGTTGCATTGGCTCCTGTTTGAAAACAAAAGTTTTCAACATTGGAATAAACGCGTAGGAAATGCCACAATCGATTGGTGCAGAAACTCAAAACAAAATCCTGAAATGGCTCCAACTTAACGCACCAGCAACGTGTACTCCAGTATTGAAAATACACACGTAGTCCTTGTTCCGGATAATCCGACAAGACCCCAGATGGCCGTGATAGCTAAGTATGTAAGTTCAACAAATATAAATGTAGTACGAATTCTACTTCAGAACTATTTAGGAAAAGAGCAGATTTTTCAGACTTTATTCAGAAATTGACCACTTGAAAGGCGTTTCCGGATCATCCAAAAGTTTAAAATATGTCTATGAGAGTCGTTGTCCCGTTCACAAAAACGATGCTTTTGAAAGTACTGTAGAAAAAAAAACTGTGAAGATCTAGAACTAATCTCATACACTGACGTGTTCCAAATTATTCGGAACACCATCAGATGAATCTACATTAGAACGGGAAAATGAGAAAAAAGATTAGTAATTTCCATTTAATTCCAACTATCATTATTGCTTATTCTGACAGATACGCGTATTTCGTCTACAATGCGTAGACTTCTTCAGTGTCATGTACTAATACTCGATAATAGAAGTATTTGATTTGGCCGGCCATATGTAGTTATGGTCGAAATTGTAAAAGTTTCGCCTTTACCGGCACTATCAACAAGGAAGTGTAAGAGAAAGAATGTCTGCAGAAGCGGTTGTTACCGTTTATCAGAAACCACGACTCTCCTGTTTTATTTTGGCCTGATTTGGCCTCTTGTCACTATGTGAAATCCATCTGGAATGGTATTAGATAAGGCCTGTACTCGAATAAAATGAACCATTTTGTGTAATTTTTTTACCCGCGAATAAAAAGTGATGAAAATCTTGCTATAACTAGTTTGAAGTGAATTGTTTACATGTGCAAAATTTCATAACAATCGGTTCAGTGGTTATTGAGATGTCATCGAAACAAGAAGAAAATCGCCGGATAATTTTGCGCGTCGTCATGGAAAATCCGACTGCGACTTCGATAATGAGATGGATTAGAAGACAACAGGAAATCACTGGGAACTGTATCGGGTGGTAAAAGCGTTTAAGGAGTCCCATAAGATCGAGCGGCGGGCTGAAAGTGGAAGAAAATCGAAAACAGCTGAAAGAATGGATGAAAGTGACCAAAAATGTCGGCTCCAACATTGCACAAAATGTAATGAGGGATCGTAAAGGAAAGGTGCGGGCTTTCAGCGATGGAAAGGAAATTGAATAAAGTAATTATGCCGACACATAATCCATATGTATTAGTTCAGAAAGTTTCAAGAAAATCCGACTTGAAATTAATTTTTGGCGAACATTTTTGTCTGGTGCATTTTTTTCGAGTACCGTGTCAAAAACAACCAATTCACCAAACTGTCCAGAGTTTCACCCAATAGAGAAGTACTGGTTAAATACTCTAGTTAAGCCGAAACTCTTCAAAACTAAGCAAATAGCAAATGGTGTCGATGATTTCAAGAGAAGAAGGAGAATCATCACGACGGGCGTATCTGAGGATACCGTAAGCAACCTGAAGGCGGGTGTACCACAGACAGTTCGAGAATTGTACAGAAATAAGGAGTAACATCTTAATCAACTGTTTCTAATGTAGATATAACTCTATTATTGTGAAATAAACAATCGGTTTTGTTGAACAATGTGTAAATTTTTTTAGCATCTATTATTTTGGTGTCCGAAATTTTACGTGGACAGACTTTAAGTCGCAGACGAAATGGGCCTATTCGTCAAAGAATAAGCTTTGATGTGTTAAATTAAAATTTCTTAGTTTTCCAAGCGTAGTTTTAAAAAAAATTAGTTTTTCATAAATTTCACAATTTCAGTAACATTTAAACCGCATGGATCGGTTTCTGCTCTCGTTCTTTTTAAATACACATTTGACCTCGAAATAACGAATAAACCTTCTAGAGCAAAGCGCTTACTACTGTTGCATGTTGTGAAAATCCGTGCACCACAAAATACAACATTGATAATACAAACTTATCAATGGGATGTACTAGCTTGCAAGCATAATGAAACTCGTGACTTCTAAGCCATAGCGTCCAATACCGGGTCGAGCACTCGCTAACAGCCGTCGTCGTGAGGAGAATTGTCGGAAATTTGCTCGAAAAGTGAACTCCGGCTGCAGATAATGATGCTCTTAGAGCTTGTGACAGAAAAAGGATTCCACAAGCGACAAGAGGGTCGCCTTTTGCTCATGCTTGCGCTGCCATCCGACATCTTCCGGGATAATGCAATTTCACTTGCTTTTCTCTTGCAGGGTTCCCCTTAAATGTAGTTAACATTGCACGTAAGTTGAAACACAGACGTTCGCCGACATACAGTCACTAAGTTAGATGGATGCACCGTCAAAAACGAAGCAAAACGGCTTAAGTGGTTTCTTGCTCTACTTGTTTGGCTTGTGAGGTTCGGGAAGTGGTAGCAGCGGGAATCAGCGAAAAGTTTATCGATGACACACATTCCGACTTACTCGAAAAGGAGCTTTGCTATTCTCGTATGGATGCACTGTGTGGCACCACATTCAGTTCAACGGTTTTGTGTCGAGTGTCGTTTATCATTCCACGAGCTCGGTGGCAAGATTTGTCTTTTCCGTGGCATATAGCGAGCAGCAGATTGATGTGTCTTTCAGCTTCGGTTAGTTTCAACTCCCAGAGACGGAAGGCAGCTTTTCACTTAGCCGACTGAAATGATGTATCTTCACAGCATATCAGAGCATGTAGGTGGAAATTCCCTCTTCATGCAAATGGGTTCATTATGGTTCGATTTCAATTTGCCACAGACGATCAGGGATGATTGGGATGATAGTATCGATTTAAGGTTTGCCACTGGATCAGATTGTGACTCTTGCAGTGCAGTTAATTTCTCCTAAAAATGGAAACTAGTTCAACTCGGTCATTAAAACCGTAACCCCCATAAAATAGTCCGATTACAACTGCCTTCCAACTGATAAAATCTCACACCGTTACCACCTCCGGCAATCGGCTCTTATTTTTTCACCTGAACTGTAGATACACGTCTCCTTAACAAACAACCCTCGAATCGACAGCAGGATACAACGGCCACTTAGCAAATGCTTTACCGCATGACGTCCGAGGAAAAAATAAACTATCCCCGATAGCAAAAACCTCACCGGAAAACTCCTACTTCCGCCGGTTGTCGTCTACGTTTTTCGGTGGTCGCTGGATGGTTCACGGATAATGTCCTTAGATAGCCCAAAGGCGTACCGAAATTAGTGTGAAAGCAAAATCACGTTCCGCAAAGCGCTTCGCTTTCGCTCTGGATGGGTAAGTTCTGTGGTCGAAGATGGGCAAGACACACACACACACACAAATACAAACTTGATTATCTCGTAAAATCAGTGGAAATATGGTTCGTGATATCCGGTAAGCGTAACTGTCCGGGACGCCCGAAGGTAGTTACTTTCTGTACGATTATCTTCAGTGGTGCCGTTCAGGTTTAGTTCTGTGTGAGGAACGGACTGTTTTAAGTGGTAAAAATAAATATATTGAAAATATTGTACCATTTACCGTGTGGGACCGAAATGCATACACTTTAACGCTAGACAAACTGAGCAATGAGTAAATGTCAGAAGTATATACTGAAGACATTTCGACATGAAGTTTTCATAAGGGCCAATGTCGCAAACGTAAACAATGGCTTCTTCCGCAAATTTCTTGAAAATGCAAACTCGCTCAAGTAAACTACCACTTCTATTGTAAAGGAAAGTCCTCTTCTGTTCAATCATTGGTAATTCACTATGATTAAGTTAGCATTCTCGAGAAATTTGCGGCAAGCCATTGTTTACGTTTGCGACATTGGCCCTATGAAACTTCGTGTCGATTTCTCTTTTCGATAATTAAAGGGTGTACGGAATCAAATTGCGACACACACAAATATTCGGTCAATTTCGCCCGTTCAACCAACTTATCTTCAAACTTTCAGGGAGTAAAATAAAACATGGTATGAATAATTTCCCATGTTTGTTTTATTCAGTTTCAATTCCATATCCGAATGCACGAACCTTCTTCTCTACACTACTCATAAGGTCCTGTACAACATTTGAACCAACTTTTTTGCGTGGCAATCTTTTTTTTTATTTATATCTTACTCCGATTTGACTTCCTTAGGATGCTTCCAAAGTGCCTGCTTCATGATGGCCCAGTACTTTTCAATTGACCGCAGCTCCGGTGTGTTCGGGGGGTTGAGATGCTTCGGCACTAAATTGACCTCCAGAGCCTTGTACCACTCCAAATCCTCTTTCGAGTAATGGAACGAGGCTAAATCTAGCCAGATAATTGTAGGACCATTGTGTGACCTGAGAAGAGGAAGTACCCGCTTTTGGAGGCATTCCTTTAGGTACACCTGCCCATTGACCGTTCCATTTGTCACGAATTGGGTGCTCCGCTTTCCACACGAGCAAATTGCTAGCCATATCATATATTTTTTGGCAAACTTTGATATCTTCTGCTTTGTAACGGCGTCAACAGCTGGGTTTAGAGCTTCCGTGCACACGTTTCACCTACCGAATTCTGCCGTTCATCGCGATTAGACGCCTTTTGAACTTTGTACGTGTGTTAGCATCTTGCCCAAAAGTTTAGGTTAGATTCAGTTTCTTCGCCACATCTCGAACTGAACTCTTGGGATTCCTCTTGGAAACTTGAACTACCCGCTTGTGATCCTTAACACTATACGGAGATCCATTTTTGCCACTTTTTTCTTTCCGATCGAATGTCAAACGTTCGTGGTACCGATTTAAAACATAGAATGTAGCAATCCCAGCTTCCTGCTGATGGCACGATGAGAAAGATCCGGATTTTTGAGGTACGTGCGCAAAATTTCTTTGCACCGCTGGTGTTCTTCCGACTCCATCTTCGCAATGATTGCACATCTGCTAGTAAAACTTACACTGCGTAAACAGGTACACATTGAGCTAATTCCACCCAAAATTTCAATAAAAAATACTTAATGGGTAAAAAGATACAGCCATTTAAAAGTGGTGCAATTTGATTCCGTACAACCTTGTCTCAACTCTGTTCTTTGAACGTCGTATTAAACATTGAATAGTTTATGTTTTAAAACAAATTTAACACCATCTGTTGTTTGATGGAAATGAATTTTGAGCGTTTTTAAGCGAATTTTGAGACAGTTTGGGGATTTTAGCATTTGTCATTGGTGACAAAAGACGAATTTCATGCCAACTCGTCTTCGTGGTTGGCAGCACCCTCTCCGAATGCAATGAAACTTTGTGATAGACTTCGACTTTGTTTTTACCAAATTTATCTAGACTACCATTTGAAAAGAGATTAAGTTTTTTGATAGATTTTTATAAAATCAACATAACTCAAAGCGGACAATACTTACAAAACAGTGATGCATGAGTAACTATTAAAAAGTCGTCTGAACTTTCTTGAAAAAAATTGCAAAAATTGTAAAATCGATTCTTACACGCTAAAAAATTATTTTAAAATTAAAAGTTAATTTGCAATAAAGGGCTATCTTAGAATGGGACAAAAAAAATCCTTAAAAAAGGCAAAATAATTGTCTAACAGCTCGCCATACATTGCATGATGAGCACTTTTATGCACAACAACTTTTCATGTCCAATATTTACCATTTATCACGCAATTTCGTCTCGTTATAGTCTTCTACACCCCTATAGAATCCAATAAAATTAAGCAGTCATAAAGAATTGATTGTATTGAATATCATAGTAAAAAAAATAATAATCATCTAGAGTAACGTTTGAAAAGGGTCCAATACATTAAATTTCCCTTTATATCAATAAAACGTAGCCCAAAATGTACGTTTAAGTAAAAGTAAATTCATAGCTGCTTGTTCGGATATTCTTATTGTTCGGGGCGATTAAAATGTTGCGTCGTATATTTGGGGGAGGGAGCGGAAAGAAGGCAAGATTTGTTACAGTACGTGTAAAAAATATGTGAAAAATTGTGATTGAGGGGGTTTCATAAATCTTAAGAAATAGCGGACGTCATTTTAGAATCGTCTTTAAATGGATATGCATCAAGCGTTATCAAACTAGAAAATGTATGATACACATCCATTTAAAGACAATTCAAATATGACGTGATGCGAATTTTCGAAATACTAATTATGTCAATGAAAACTCATAGGTTTTTGGTTAGTAAGTGTTATATTTTATTTATTTATTTCATATGTGCATTTTAACGTACAAGTAATTAACATAGCTTCATATATTTAATTTATAAATCTTTCTTATACAAAGTAAATTTCTTTAGACTTTCCATAGAATCAGAAAACCTTTCAGGTACAAAGCAATACAATTTATGTGTACCATGTCTTTACGTGGCTAAATAACTTCTCAAGTTCATCTGAAATTTTTGCATACTGTTCAGCTGATATGAAGCAGAAATTCAGTTTTGTAATTTTTATTTGACTGTTCAACTGCACATTCATATAGTTCTTGATGAGTTTTGATTGTGTTTCCATACAGGGTGTGGCAGAAAATAATGCGAAAATTTGTTCTATTTCTTTCAATTCCCATTTTCAACTAATTCAAGCAATAATATCAACATTTTCTAGTGCAGTCATCTTTATAAAGTCCTTTTAAACAAATTTATTCAATGTGTCCTCCATATTTATTAATAACATCCTCGAGCCGACGCCGGAAGCCAGAGCATGCCTTTGGGACGTAGTCCTCCGACATTGACTGCCATGTGCGTGTTATGGTTGACTTCAGGGTTTTCACACTAGGGTGTGATGTTTTGCAGGCTCGTGCTTCAACATATGCCCAAATCGAATAATCCAACGGATTAAGATCTGGACTGCTAGGAGGCCACAAATCCTTCGACCAATACTTCATGTTATCGTTCGAACATTGTTGGGTTCGATTGGACGTGTGACACGGCGCTCCATCCTGCTGTAGAACAACGTTTTGGTCCTCGGAGAAGTTGGCCTTCACCCAGGGAGGCACTTCCTTTAAAAAACCGATATACACTTCGGTATTGATTTTAACTCCAGCATCTGGCTCTGGAAAATGCATGCAGGTCTTCTTTGGTGATTCTCCGCATGGATTTCTCCAAAATATTGGCTTCCTTTGCAAGTTTTCTTATGGAACGCAACGGATTGCGAGCAATTTTTGCACGAACCGATTTGATCACGTTCGGCGTGCGTGCAAGGCACAGACGTCCGCTTCCCGGCTTCCGCTGGTTAGGACCATCCTGCAGTAACAAACTGGTGATCATTTATTTCGCGAACATTTTGACGAATTTGCAATATAACAAATAGAAATTAGTTTACTTCGTTACTAATTAAGTAAAAAAATAAACTTTATTTTTCTCTTACATACTAATTTTAGGACTAATTGCTAACTGAACTAACTGTGGACTGAACCAACTGAGCTGTCTACTTACTGAGCTATGCTATTGAACTGATTGCATCGAAACCTTTTTATATCTTTGATTGGAATGCAATGCCGGTGTTATAGTTGATTTTGTAACTGGAGCTTATGTTGATGTTTTGACTATGATGTTCCTTTCTAGCTAATTGTTTTTATGACGGATTGAATGGCTGGTGCATGTTTTGATGATTCACTTCAATTATGCTTATCATGATTGGTGTGGAATCCAGACAAGCAATGGTACTAACTCCTCCCCTCTTAATTAACTTTGTCCACAAAGTTGATTTAGGGTCTTGGTAACTGTTCTGTATGGTGATGGCGCGTTGACAAATTGTTCGATCTCTTTTTTCTTTCTTCTGATAGTTCGTCTGATGATTCGTTTTTATTTGTTGATTCCTTGGGTGCTGCAGTTCCAATCTCAGATAATTGTATAATTTCTTTGTTATATTTTGGTAATTCCAACTTGATTTTGGTGAAAGAGAATCTTGAAAAATAGAAGAAGAATCCAATTGTCATGGTTATAATTATAATTGTGGAAAGTCCTATTGAACCAAAAGTGTTGAGCTTCCATGATAGCGAATGATTCTGCAAATTAATTTGGTCCAATTTCTCTCGATGTTCCAATGTTAGATTCCGTATGTATTCGGGTGATGGTGCATCAATTATATTGATTTCCTGAACCAATTGTCCAGTGGTTGGTAAATAAGGCCGTCCTTCTATAGTAATATCATAATTGGAATAGAGTTCTCCGTCTATGTATAAACTGCATTGTTCAAATTGTATTAAGAATGTTCCATTAAGCATTTGGTTTGCATTACTGCAATTTGAAGATATATCAATAATGATGTTATTGACAAAAATAGTTCCATCATTTATTCTTTTGATTATTCCATTAGAATAAACTTTTTCAAAGTTGCAACTTGAGTGTTGACCTCTGATGAGTAATTGTATACATTCTGATGTATAACTTAATGAGCTTGTGTCGCATAGATAATAACTATCCTGTTTTTCGCATGGTTTACTTAACTCAAATACATGAGTTGTATTTTTTAACAAAAAATTTTGTTGAAGCATAATTCTCTTACCATTTTTTATTGTTGAATCGATGTAGTTGTATTCATATACGTTCTTTGATAACTGTGGAATCTTCAATATGTATGCGATGTGGGTCGTATTCAAAATAACTTGTGCCGTTGATTGAGTTAACAATTCCTCAAATGATGTTAGATGTACATTGTGTTCCTGTAGTAATGTTGCAATTTGATTAAAACTATGAATTGATAACAACTTACTACTTGGTATTCCGTGTTTTGCCAGTAAAATAGATTCCTCCAATGTGTCTATTTGATTTTGTAGTAAGTCCAAATTTGATAGAATTATCAACTGATTTATTTCAATTGAATGATTCTTCATACGTTCCTGTTGATCTGTTAAAAGTTCGTTTGTTACGTCAGTTATTCCTTGAATTTGATGACTGATTGCTTTGTTGATCATGATTTGCTGATTGTTGCTGGTGACTAAAGAATTTATAGATGAGTTGATAATTTTTAAATCCTCCGCATCTGGTGATCCGGCAATCCATTTCCACGTGGTACCAATTGCATTCCATCTTTTGGGTCTTCTAATAAATGGTTTTATTTTTAAGAAGGTTTCATACAATTTTTGATTTTTGATTTTAATTAATTCTTGCAAAGCATTGCATTGTGTTTTATGTTGTATATCTCTATTGATTTTGAAAATAACCTCTTTTATATTATCTAAATTAATTGGGTGGATAATCCTAACAAATCCTATTTTTATTTTTGCTTCACCTAGAGGTATAACTGCTAAAAGGGCTATTTGTTAAATCGTGTATATGCATTAGGGAATGGACAAAACTAAGATAAGTTAAAAGTCTGAAAAGAAAGAAAATAAAGTTCAAATAAATTTTCTCAAATCGCATTTATGAATTTTTCTATTTTGATTATCAATTATAAATGTGTCATGGTTTTCTTTTACAATAATTTTTTTGTAACGGCTTTTCTTTTTGAGATTTCGTGCATTTTTCAAAAAGCTGTTGATCCTGGAGTATATTTTAAATATGGTGTTTCAATTATTTTCTCATCCTTTCTTTTAAAAATATTTGATATTTTTTCATTATTTTTATCCCTTTGACATGCTCTTTCTTCAAAAGTTAAATTATCCTCATTTTCTCCTAACAGAATATTATGTGGGGTATTTTTTGTAAAAGAATGTATGGTGTTGTTATATTTGTGTGTTGCCATCTGAATTAGATCGTTAGTATTTAAATTTGTATTACCTGATTTAATGCAACGTACAATTTCTCTTATTGTCGAATGGCATCTCTCAATTTGGCCGTTTGTTTCTGATCTATGAATTGGAGTTTTGAATATTTGTATGCCCAAACTTCGTATTCTTTGTTCAATTATGTTTGATACAAAAGTGCTATCGTTATCCATTACTATTTGTGCAGGTACATCCCAATCAAACAATAGTTGAATAAGAACATCTTCTACATCTTGGATTGATTTTGACTTAATTGGTCTTATTTTAAGAAATTTAGAAAATTTATCAATTGATGATAGAAACAAATTATTTTGATCGAAAATAAAAATGTCAATATGAACTATTTCACCTGGATAATTTGGAATGGGGGTTTTTACTTGAATAAATGTTTGAGGTTTCCTCTCATACTTTTCCAATTTACAAACTTCACAAGTTTTTACATATTGTTGAACAATTTTATGCATTCTAGGAAAGTAAAAATTCTTCAACAACTGCAAGGAGTTTTCTTTCGCATTCCGATGTGCAAATAAATGAATTTTTTAATCTCTTCTAACTGTTGTTCTTCATTATTCAAATCATTGACCTGTTTTTGTGAATAACGTGCTTTGATATTTCTTGGATTGAAATGTTCCTTATAAATTTCTTGAATTATTGCCATTATTGGTTCACTAGTTAATATTCCATTCAATATACTAGGAATCAAAAAACTTTTTAATTTATTTTTCAAAAAGTCAGAAGTAAATCTTGATTCTGTGAAAACATGTCTTTTATATCCTTGGAAAGGAATTTCTAATCGATATTCTGAATTTTGTCCAATTTTAAAAATTAGTTGGTTTCGAAAAACATTGATGGGTGATTCAGTTGATGGTATATAATTATTATCATCATCATCAGCTGAATGTCTAGTAGGAGTTAATGAATTTATTTGAATTCTAGAAAGTGCGTCTGCTACTACATTTGATTTTCCTGGTTTGTAATACATTTCGTAATCGTGTTCTTCGATATATGCTTTCCATCTTTTTAATTTTGCGTTGTTATTTTTAGGAGATATTGTGAATGTTAGAGGTAAATGGTCTGTGAAAATTTTAACTTTAGTTCCATAAATATAACTTCTTAAGGATCCTAATGCCCAAACTACTGCTAACATCTCTTTTTCATTTGTAGCGTAGTTTTCTTCAGTTTTGATAAAGTTCTTGATATAAATGTTATAGGACGTTCTCCATCAGAAAAATGTTGTGACAGAACTGCTCCAATAGCTTTATCAGAAGCATCTGTTGTTAAAATGAATGGTTTTCAAAATTAGGAAAAGCTAAAACATCGTTAGAAGATAATATCTTTTTTAATAATTCAAAAGTTTGTTTGGCCTCATCATCAAGTTTAATTGAGAAAGATTTAGAATTATGTTTTGAAATTTGTTTTGATTTACAATCACATTTACTATGTCCATGGTGACATTCCTCCCCTCTTAAAAGTTTTGTCAATGGTTTTGCCAATTTTGCATAATCTTTGACAAAACGTCGATAATAACCTGAGAGTCCAAGAAATGCTCTCAATTCTTTTAAATTAGTTGGTTCTGGATATTTTTGTATTGCCTCAACTTTCTTAATATTTGGTTTCAAACCTTTATCAGAAACAATGAAACCTAAAAATTCAACTTCATTTTTTAAAAACTCAGATTTATCAGGCTGAATTTTGAAATTAGCTTTGCGTAGTGTTTCGAAAATAACTTTTAAATTATCAAAATGTTCTTCGAGAGTTTCACTAAATATTATAATGTCATCAATATATACGTAGCAAATTTTTCCAATGTGTTCTTTCAATATATCGTCCATTACTCTCTGAAATATAGAGGGTGCATTTTTTAATCCAAAAGGTAATCTAAGAAATTCATATTTTCCATTATTAATTGAAAAAGCGGTTTTTCAATGTCTTCCTTTGTCATAGGGATTTGATGAAACCCTGATGCAAGGTCTAAAGTTGTAAAGTATTTATTTTTTCCTAAATTTGATAATACTGCTGATGTGTCAGGAATAGGATACCTATCACTCACAGTTTTTGAATTTATTTTTCTGTAATCAATTACCATTCTATATTTTTTTGACCCGAAGCATCTAGTTTCTTAGGTACTATCCATACTGGTGAGTTATAAGGTGAATGAGAAGGCCTAATAATTCCATCATTCAATAATTTTTCAATTTGTTTTGTCACCTCTTGTTTTAATGCCTGTGGATATGGATAACTTTTGCTATAAACTGGGTTTTCATCTGTAGTTCTTATTGTTGCTTTTATTCTAGTCGTAAAAGGTAATTTCTCATCAGGTGGTTGAAATAAATCTTGAAAGTTTTCTAAGAAAGATTTTAATAATTTCTTTTGTATATTATTTAAATGTTCATCTCTGATTTGTATGTTGTTTACTTGTTGAAATTTATATTGAAGGAGAGGGATTTCTGAATTTCCCGGTAAAATTAATTTTTTCTTTAGCTATGTTAATAATAGCTTTTAATTCTTTTAAAGTATCGTGTCCAACAACTGCGTCAAAAGTTTTTAATTGTTCCATATGGTAGAATTTAACAATTACATCTGAATATGGCAGAAAAAATTTACCTTGTGAATAGTGATTGATTCTTATATCACCTCCTACAGAAGATACAATAAATGGTTTGTTTACTTTATGATATATTTTTGTAAATTTTGGATGGATAAAATTTTTATTGGAACCTGTATCTACAAGTATTTTTAAAGGCTTGTTTACATTACCATAGTATAAAAAGTATGGTAATGTGGATTCTACTCTAAAAAATTGAATTCCACATTTTCATGTTCATCTATCTCATTTTCCTGATACTCATAATTTCTTAAATATCGTTCGAAGTTTTCAATGTTGTCATCATCATCCTCGTATTGATTCATTAATTCGTTACCTTCCTCTGGATTAGTTTCTGCTAAGTACATCCTTTGTTGTTTCTGTGGATATAGGTTTTGATTAAAGTTTGGTCTATTTACATAATTTATTTGTTTTGTTCTAATGGAAGGATCAATTTCCATTGGTTCGGGTTTATCTTGTCTAAATGGATTTCTAGGTAGATTTGAAGGTCCTGGAATTGCTGGTGGTTGTTTGTATGGTATTGCTGGTGGTTGTTTGTATGGTATTGCTGGTTGTTGTCTATATGGTACTGTTGGCGGTTGATTAAATGGAAAGATTGGTGGTTGCTGTTGTGTGAATTGTCTAAATGGTTGTTGAAAGTATGGTTTATACATGGGAAGTTTTGGTGGTGATCTGGGTGGAATTTTCGGTAAATTATGTGGAATTAAATTTCTTGGTCCTTGTGGCGTTTCTGTAATTTTATGTTTAGTCATTCTTTTCCTAAATTCAATATTTTGAAAGCTAATGCAATATGCGTATGCCTGTGCCAATGATTCTGGTCTATAATTTTTCAAAAATTGTCCTAATAATTCTCCATCTAATCCTCTCATAAATGCATCTAATGCTTTTTCATTATATGTTTCTATTAATGCTTTTATTGCTTCTGGGTGTGTTAGTTTTTCATTGGTTTTAATTTGATTTGCTATTAATGATAATAATCTATTAATTTCATCAAAATATTCTTCTAATGTTCGTCCTTTTTGTTGGCTATTCATCATTTGGTAGTCTAAAGATGTTATGTCTCTTTTTTCTCCGTAATATGTTTGGAGTGTTCGTTTGATTGCGGTCCAATTAATATTAACATTTGATGAAACTAATGCATCATTAGCCTCACCTTTTATTTTTCGTCTTATAGTTTTGCAAATAATATGAAACTTATTTCTTTGGTCTAATGAACTGTTTTCTTTTGGTTTGTAAAAATTAACGATGCTTTCCACATCACTGATCCAAGTGCTTACTTCATTTGGATCTCCTGTGAAAATAGGTAAATCTTTGATGTAATCGGGTATTTTTTCAACAGCTTCAACGGAAGCTGGTTGTCCATCAGGTCTGAACAGAACCAGTGGTGGATCTGACAAATCTTCCAAATGAATTGAATTGTCTTGTTCTAAAATATTTAGTCTGTTTAATACATTTTGCTCTAATGCCTGAACTTTATTGAGCACTTCCGGTGTATTTTGATTTTCGAGGGCAGCTATTCTATTTAAAATATCTTGCACCTGTACTTGTTGTGCCATATTTAAAGAAAGATTAAAAAATTGTTCAATTAATTGATCAATATTGGAAAATTAAAATATGCTCTTGGCGTTCGTTGCTCTTTGCGTTCGTTTGCTTTTCGCAATTAAATTTTTTATTTAATTTAACTTTGTGTCGTATTATTGCGTTTAAATTTTTTTTCACTTTCCTTAAGAAAATATATAGTAATTTTAATTCACTTTTTCAAATTTAATTTATATTTCACTTTTCTTTTTAGATCATTATTAATTTCATATATTTTGGTAACTTACAATTTAATGCTGAGCATCGTGTGGGACACACACGACTGCGGGAACCGTAGTAATTGATTGTCAATCCTCTATCAGTGACGATTTCAATATACGCCTGGTCGCTGCTCAAAATGTTATCGATTCCTATTACTCCAGTTTTTCCTTGGTAGTGCCGGATACACTAGGATTGACCAAGGGTCGGTTTACAGGTACTTCGATTAATCCTCTCAGCACAGTGGTGAAATCCTTTTTCCGATTGGTACTCGGGAACCAATCTGTACGGCTGCAGTGATGCGATAAGATTATTTTCGGATGTGAGTATCAGCAAACCACTTCACTATCACGTGTGGTTTTCACTGGTGCTTTTTATTTTTTAGGACCACTTTACTCTTACGTTGTGACACTCTAAAAATCAATCCTTACACTTAAATACTCAATCCTACTTTCGAAATACTGCTCCGATTATTCGGGCGCCAATTAGTTTACTTCGTTACTAATTAAGTAAAAAAATAAACTTTATTTTTCTCTTACATACTAATTTTAGGACTAATTGCTAACTGAACTAACTGTGGACTGAACCAACTGAGCTGTCTACTTACTGAGCTATGCTATTGAACTGATTGTATCGAAACCTTTTTATATCTTTGATTGGAATGCAATGCCGGTGTTATAGTTGATTTTGTAACTGGAGCTTATGTTGATGTTTTGACTATGATGTTCCTAGCTAATTGTTTTTATGACGGATTGAATGGCTGGTGCATGTTTTGATGATTCACTTCAATTATGCTTATCATGATTGGTGTGGAATCCAGACAAGCAATGGTACTAACTCATTACATCGAAAAAGATAGTGACTGGCGTATCGGAGTTCATCAAAGAATCCCTGACCGAATTAAAGATTGATCTTCAGGAAACGAAGACACTTACCAAATCACTAGTTGGAAAATTGTACCCAAAGGATATTTTTGCTTCAAATAAGGTTCGATCTGCTTGGCCAAGTATCAAACGGGCCCGTGACACAGGTGTTTTAAAGAAACTCCTAGATTCCGTCCTAGTGCTAACCTTGTCGTAGGTACCAAATCAGTCGAGAGAGGAAATATGACAGTGGAGACAGTTGCAACCGGCAGAAAAGATCTGGATATATCTTTCCAGAATTGCTCGACATGTTACTGAAGCTAATATTTCTGTGTTAGTGAAAAGTTGTCTGCAGACCCAAGAGCCAATCGATGTGAAAAACATGGTACGTAAAAATGCTGATTTGAAGCAATTCGCGTCCATATCCTTCAAAGTCGGTGTTGATACGAAGTTGTGGGATGCAGCCTAGATCTATCTGTTCCCAAAGGAAAATATTTCAGAGAATTCGAAAATTTGTCATGCGAACCGGATTTTTGGGGACCAGCCAAAAATCTATCGAATCGACCACGGGACATCCTTCGTTGCTGGGACGCCGATGAACATTTCGTCCCCTTCAACCGTAGCAACTCCATCACAATGAGAATCCTGCCGATAACGGCACACACATAACAGAGCATGATGGAAGACCCTGAGCCCTCGGACACAGTCGAGCCCCGCCGTTTTTCCTGTTCACGTTTTGTTCCGGCCAACTTCAAACTTGCTCGCTCACACAAGTATGACAACTATATAGTTCCTTCGTACACTGAATCCCGTCAAATTCACAGATATAGTATGTGCGACGTATCGGGCCGTCTATCAGACCCGCTACAATCATCGATGATAGAGACGTCACACAACATGTTAGAATCAGATCCAATTTTCAGCACTGCTGATGCACAGCATGATGTTTTCAGTCTGTGTCCATCCAAACTTCTACGATCTCCAGCAACGAAACGTTCATCATAAAGCATGATGGAAGCCCCCAAGCCATCTGACACAGTCGAGCCTCAATCACCGTTTTCATCTCCTGCTGATTGTTCCGGCCATCCAAGACGTTCCGTTCTTGTATTTGTATAATGTATAAGTATAATGATTCTGGAGTATTATCGGGCCCCGAACGTGTGAGGAGTTCGGACTAAAATTGAAGACCTGTTCCTTACTTCTGCTGGTTGTGGGTTTTACGCCATTTTTCTGACAGAAACTGGGCTCGACGATAATATCAATTCCGTTCAGCTTTTAGGATCGGGTTGCAATGGCTTTCGCTGCGACCGTAATTCATTCAACAGCGACAAAACTAGTTTTGGTGGTGTGTTGATTGCTGTAGCGCAGGGTTTTTTTTTTGTTGGGGCGTAGAACCACTGCGTCCACTGAGTTGAACTTTTGTGGTATGCCTGGGTTACCCTAGCTCGCTTGTGAATGTCGAGTAAGGCAGTAAATTGGAACAAGTTTGTGTTTCCACGAAAATAAAAGGTAATAGGATCAATCTGGCCGTTATATACATTCCTCTAGACCGAAGCAGAGACGTCAGCATCATAGAAGCTCATATCGCATCCGTAAAAGAGACGTGCGAAACAACCAACAGAGTTTTGGTATGTGATGATTACAATCAATCCCAACTTCAATGGTTATCCGTAGATAGTTGGATCTGCCTTGCTGAAACATCATCGCTGAATGCTGCTAGTCCGGTTCTTTTGGATGGGATGGATTTCATTAATCTAAGCCAACGCAATTTAGTTCAGACTTGACCGCACGCTAGATGTAGTGTTCTATAATCATGAAGACGATGTGGAAATCGATGAGTATGCTGTGTGTACTGTCATTACTTGCCCCGCTGCAATAACCTGTCTTCACTAGTTCGAGGAGCTACATATCGACGGATCAACATGGATTCATTCCTGGAAGGTCGGTGGCGACCAACTTACTGGACTTCTCTAGTACGTGCATATCGGCGATGGAGCAAAAATACACAAGTCTTGTCATTCTCACTGATCTAAAAGCTGCCTTCGACTAGATTGACCATTACATACTTCTGTGTAAGCTTGCTAGGCTGGGTGCATCAGCATCACTTAAGGCTGGCTGCGCTGCATTCGTACCTGACTGAGAGAACTCTTCGCGAGTAAATTGATTCCTGTGTATCAAAGCCATGCTCCAGTACGTCTGGCGTGCCTCAGGGAAGTAACTTGGGTCCGTTGTTTTTACGCTCTTCTTCAATGATGTTGGAGGATTTATTGGGAGCTAGGTGCAAACTTGTATATGCAGATGACATGAAACCTCTAGTTTGATGTTCGTACGGTAAATGATTGCCATTGCCTTCAAAGTTTACTGAACCTGTTCGTGGAATGGTGTGGTCAGAATAAATTGATTGTAAGTATCCCAAAGTGTGTTGTGATGACGTTCCATCGTGTAAAGAACCCAATACTTTTCGACTACTGTATTGATGGCATTCCGCTTCGTAGAGTTGATAAAGTAAATGACCTGGGTGTTCTTTTGGATGCGAAGCTGGATTTCCGTCTACACTATCAAGCCATAATTTCCAAAGCTAATCGTCAACCTGGATTCATTTCCAAGATCGCACGGGATTTCAACGACCCCCACTGCTTAAAGGCGCTGTATTGTTCACTAGTCCGCCCTATACTAGAAAACGCATCTGTTGTCAGGAGTCTGTATGACGTTACCTGGATTTTACGTCTTGAACGGGTACAGAAGAGATTTGTGAGGCTGGCTTTGCAAAACCTTCCATGTCGTGATCCTGTCAATTTATTGCCGTATCCAAGCAGATGTTTGTTATTGAGTTTAGACACTCTGGAGCAAAGAAGAAAAATTCAGCAGGCAACATTCGTCGCAAAGTTTTCAAACGGTGAAGTGGATTGTCCGGAATTGCTATTACAGCCAGTCTCTCCTGTTATGGCGTTTTTCCTTGTTGCAACCAAAATATGACCGTACTTCATATGGCTACCAAAACCACTGACGGCCATTATTAGGACTTTTTCGGCAGTGAAATCTGCCTTTGAATCCGGCGAATCCTCCAACAAGTTCCGAAACAGGATACAAAGAATGTTGTAGTGTTATATTTTATGTATTCAGTATTTATTACGTTGTGTTTTTTGTTCTATTTTATTTTTTGATTTGATAAAGTTTTACCTTCATGCATGTAGACACAAAAGTCGGATGAATAATAATATTAATATTAATAATAATAATAACGTTTTTTTGAATTCTACTGAAATAAACAAGCCACACCTGTGAATTGCCCTAACAGCATCGCTACTGCTGGTTGGAATTGGTGCCAAGATCTGAATAATGAAATTGTGCATCTCTAGGCAGAGAATAAACCGGGAACATAGTAAAATATCTTATTCGCTGCCGAAATTTCATTTAGCAAAACGTTTACCTCTTCATTGCCCAGTGAACAAGCGAACGGTACAGTTCGTTCGATCCGCTCTCCGTAGCTTTGGAAGTTTTTTACTAGGTGTTAAAGGGCGATACGGTCAAAATTTGGTCAATATCAACTTGACGTATTTCTTTCAATTTTGCATTTAAAAAACCTGAACACCCCTCATTTTAAAGGTGTGTGTGTGTAGAATGTTGCTCCTATTTTGATTTTGGAATTCACTCTTCACTTGTCAAAATGCCGTCCAAGCAAGAAGAGCAGCGTATCAAAATTTTGCTCGCGCATCGCGAAAATCCGAGCTACTCGCACGCAAAGTTGGCAAAATCGCTAAAAGTTGCCAAATCAACCGTTACAAATGTAATTAAAGTGTTTGGGGAACGTTTGTCGAAAGCCAGGAAGTCTGGATCGGGGGGAAATCGAAAACCGGAAGCCGCTGAGACGACAAAGAGAGTTGCCGGTAGTTTCAAGCGAAACCCTAACCTATCTCTCGAGATGCCGCAAATAAGCTGGGTGTATCGTCTACAACCGTGCATCGAGCCAAAACACGAGCCGGACTATCGACTTACAAGAAGGTAGTGACTCCAAATCGCGATGATAAACAAAATACGACGGCCGATAGCGCGATCCCGGAGGCTGTACACGACGATGCTGACGAAGTTTGACTGCGTGGTAATGGACGACGAAACCTACGTCAAAGCCGACTACAAGCAGCTTCCGGGACAGGAGTTTTATACGGCAAAAGGAAGGGAAAGGTAGCAGATATTTTCAAGCACACGAAACTGTCAAAGTTCGCAAAGAAATATCTGGTTTGGCAAGCCATCTGTACCTGTGGCTTGAAAAGCAGCATTTTCATAGCTTCCGGGACTGTCAACCAAGAAATTTACGTGAAAGAGTGTTTGAATAAACGTCTGCTGCCTTTCCTGAAGAAACACGGTTGTTCCGTACTGTTTTGGCCGGATTTGGCATCTTGCCATTACGGTAAAAAGGCCATGGAGTGGTACGCCGCCAACAACGTGCAGGTGGTTCCCAAGGACAAGAACCCTCCCAACACGCCAGAGCTCCGCCCAATTGAGAAATACTGGGCTATTGTCAAGCGGAACCTAAAGAAGACCAAAAAAACTGCTAAGGACGAGCAGCAGTTCAAGGCAAACTGGCTTTCTGCGGCGAAGAAGGTGGACAAGGTGGCTGTACAAAATCTGATGGCAGGGGTCAAGCGTAAGGCCCGGCAATTCGGATTTGGAAAAGCGAAAGCCTAACTGAATATTTTTCCTGAATTTTATACTAATTGAACTTGAAAAAGAAATTTAATTTGATTTTTTAAATAAACGATTTCACCGATTTACACGCGTTTTCCCTTGACCAAATTTTGACCGTATCACCCTTTATTACAAGTCAAGTCAGTTTCATTTAGTTTTTCTTGATCGCGAGTGAAATTCCGTTTCTGACGAAGAAAACGTTGTGTGATCTAGCAGGGCAACAACGTCATTAATTGCAATTAGCAATATTGCCCCGATCTAAAAGCCATTTTGCTCCGCATCTATACGGCACGCACACCAGCAGTCCATTGTGTGTAGCGTGCAATCGTTCATCTGCTAACCAGCACCGACCAACAACATCATCATCATCGTTCAGCTCCACGCTTAGACGGTACACGCGGCCACTCATCGTCGCTCGGCAGCAGCAGCAGCACATTCGTCGCCCGTCTGCAGTAGATCAGTGATACATATAAGATAAGTTTTTTATTAGTATATAAGATAAGTTTTTGTTTCTCGCTCTTGTGTGTGTGACTGTGGAGAGTGACTGAGAGAGTGTTTGAGAGAGTGCCTAGGTTAAGTTTTTTTTTATCTGTGATTGATTGTAGTTAATTACGTTAGTGGTTGAGCGCCATAAGCTCCCACAAGCGAGCCATGGATGATTTATCGGAAGATGAATCATCTATGGCGCAAAATGATGGGGTAGCTCTTAAAGTTACCCGATCGCGTGTTTATCCTGAAAATTCAGCTGGTCCTTGGGTTGTCTATTTTCGGCCCAAAACGAAACCTCTTAATGTTTACCAGATTTCAAACGATCTGACGAAACGATTCTCGGCCGTGACCGAGATAATTAAGGTGAGACACAATAAATTAAAAGTCGTTGTGTCCAACCTTAAACAAGCTAACGAAATTGCTGTCTCTCAATTTTTTACACTGGAGTATTTAGTGTACATCCCAGCTCGAGGTATTGAGATAGAAGGTGTGGTCTCCGAAGCGAGTTTGACCCCTGAGATCCTGTTGAAGCAGGGGGTTGGTCGATTTAAGAACCCTCTGCTTCAGTCAGTCAAGATACTCGATGTGCGAAAACTAGGCACAGTATCGATCACTAAGGGTGAAAAGAAGTTTACTCCGTCAGACTCGTTTCGTGTAACTTTTTCTGGTTCAGCCCTCCCTCAATACGTCGAGTTGGGAAAACTTCGACTACCTGTGCGATTGTTTGTACCACGGGTAATGATCTGCGAAAAATGCAAGCAGATGGGACGTACAACCTCCCATTGCAGCAATAAAGCACGCTGCTCTAATTGTGGAGAGAAACACTAGGATGGCGCCTGTGCAGACAGCACACCAAAATGCGCCTTCTGTAAGGGAACTCCTCCTCATGCTCTCTCGTCGTGCCCAGCGTACAAACAACGCGGGGAGCAATTAGACCGCTCGCTGAAACAGCGTTCCAGGCAATCGTTCGCCGAAATGGTGAAAAAAGCCTCACCATCACCCGATGTCAATACAAATCCCTTTGCTCCTCTGTCAGATGACGAGTCTGACTTTGATTCGGCTGAAGAGGGAACATCGTTCACTTTTCCGGAAGATGCTTCAAGGAAGCGAAGACGCGTCCGCCCACGGAAAGTTGTTGATAAGAAGCCCGAGACCAGCTTGCCCATTTCAAAAAGAGGTGGAAAAAAGGAAAAAACAATTCCTCCTGGTTTCCGTAGTACCAACTACACCCAGGGCTTTCCATCTCTTCCGGGGACATCCAAAACCCCTGACGCCCCTATTTTAAGAACAGAAGCCCCCTCCTCAAGTGGGCTGTTCTCATTTGATGACATTGCCGAAGGTATCTTCAAGTACCTCGAAATTTCTGACCCTCTCAAAAGCATTGTTTTAGCAATTGCTTCCAACAGTGAAGACCTTTTTGAAGCAATTGACAATTAAGTGGCCCCTCCTTGCAGCTATCATTTCCTTCGATGGATAATTTTCCAAATGAGGTCGGGGATTTGATCACTGTTCTACAGTGGAATTGTCGAAGTTTGATTCCTAAATTGGAATCATTTAAATTTTTAGCTCACACTACCGGTTGTGATGCATTCGCTCTTTGTGAAACATGGCTCTCTTCCGAAATCATTTAGCAAAAATTTCAAATTAGCAAAACGTTTACCAACACGGATCCCACTTCAAACCTATCCATTTTATCCACCATCCCCGTGATATCTCGTGGTAGTGTTTGGGATGACCAGTTTTACACATTGAGGATGTATGCTGGTCCTAAGCACCATATGTTGGCTCTCTGTGTAATAACAGCTGATCTGGCAATAGCGGAGTAGCAACCTCGGGCCATCAATCTTGCCCATGCTCATGCTCAAAACTGTGTATTTAGAAATATATAGAGCAACATCGCTTCCCGCTTAAAGACCTTGATAACCGTGGATGCTATATATCATTCCCATTTTTATCTCATCACTTTGCAGTTCGTGCTATATGAGAATAAAATATTGACGCAAACTAAAAATAGATAAAAGTACTAAGCCAGATGGTCAATATGTGTCATATTGACCATCTGGTTTTTTATTTTTTATTCATTGTTAATTTTATTTATTTTTATTTGTTGTTGAAAAAAACTAAAACAGCAAACTAAACAACATAAGGAATCAATTGATTCATACATCTAACCTATTAGAATGAATAATGGATGCTGAAATGAATAAGGGAACAGTTTTCCTATTTGGTAATGCTTCCCAAAAATGTGCTGATTTGTGATAATAAACTCTTTCAGCTTTTTAAACTGATTGTATATGATAAATTGAAACATTTCAACTATTTGCAAATCCTTTAATTACCCATTGATCACCATGCCATCCAAACAACCATCAGAATTGTAATGTTCATCGATAAGGGCTACTAGAGGATTTTCAGAAGGACTTTTGGGCTGCATTACCACTGATCTGGCAACACTGTGTTTCTTTCAAAAATGGTAAAGAACCATACCAGCCCTGGGACCTGGTAGTTTTAGTTAAACTACCTCAATGTTTTGCCAGTGCCCAGGAGTTTTTAATAAAATAATGACACATAAACAAAATGATTACGGCTCCTAATGATTGAATGAAAAGAAGAAAAAAAATGCAGGAAAACTACAAACAAAAGTGTAGGAGACGAATAAGACAAATAACAAAAGTGTAGGAGACTAATAAAAAAAATATTTTCTGAAACCACAGATGATAAATTAACGTTTTGAGCAAAAATGAATGTCCTTAAATGAACTACAATTTAACGTAAAGTTTGCAGAAACAAAAACTTTTATTAAGCCTATTTGATGATCAACATCATGGTTGTGTGGACATTATTGCAACTTATATTTACACATTGAGGATGTATGTTAAGCTCAAAACCAGCAATCGATTCGCTGTGTAATAAAAGCTGATCTGGCAATCACAGAGCAGCAACCGAGGGCAATCGTCATTATGTTTGGGTTATATTCTTCAGTCGTTGGATATACCATAACCCGTTTCCAAACTTCAAAGAGACTCGAATCACGAGCTCATGCACATTAAACTTTTTCCACTTTCGGTTAATCACCTTCGGTTCAACACCGAACTCCACTCTCTGTGTATTTTTTTTTTCAAATGACCACGCTTCGATGTCCGACCCTCGACCGACTGCTGCGTGGCTCCGTTCGGAACGATACAACCCTCGAAATGACCCAACTCTCCAGCTGGATGGCACTTCGAGCCAAACCGCGGGGCCATCGAATTCTTTCATCACCAACAACAACGCCACGATTGGACGATGGACGTGAATGGGGCTCTCGTCGCGACAGCAAAAACTACTTCCATCCATTTCGGTATCACTTGCAATCGCAACTGTGCCACAATCCATATTCGTGGCTGGATGCCGGTCGAACAGGGCAGAAGAATTTCCCAGAGTGCAAAATTGAATGTGGTCGACATTTAGGAGAGTATCCTTTTTTTCGCCACCGATCCTCGCGGACGGATCCATCTCAATGGGGCGCTAATATTGTCTAACGATGATGGGCTGACTGGGTCCGTTTTTTTCCAGGACCGCAATTCACGTCGTTACAATTTTTTTCGCTCCATTTTCGCTACCCCACTCGGGAATAATCGTGACCGCCCGCGTTGGCTTAAAAAGTACGTTTCTATGTTTTCAAGGCGCGAGTTCCGACTGCTGAATGGCTCCAAATGAACTGGTTGGCGAATTTTCTTTTCTTCTTCTGTTTTAGGTGGGTTGGTGTTCTTTTTTTTTTGTGTCACTCTGGACAAGGCTTGCTGCTGTTTGTTTTTGATTACTACCGGCAGATGGACGTGATGGTTGATTAGATGGGGATGACTGGAGAGAATTGGCCGATTCTTCCACCACTTTGATGTTACTCTCGTGATTGTTACGCGCTAGTCTTTAATAATTACATGTTTCGTTTTTGGATTCTTAGCATCCCTAAAACTGGCATGGGGATAAAATTTACACTTAACAAAAAATGCGAAGGGAATTTGTTTAAATTTCCTGATGGCGCGGCAGTTTGTTAGTCGCTGCCGCCGCCGCCGCCACGTGAATGTGCCAAAGGGTGAGCTTACTTTTTGTTACATTCTTTACCGTCCGGAAAAGACTGATGGCCACGTGGGAGTTGTCGAGCGAATCAGTCAACAGGATGGGAAAAAGAGCGGAACTTAGAGTTGTAATCATCGGTAAACGGGGCCGGCCGGACTGCGGACTTGCTTGTAGTAGGTAGACAGGTCGGTCGGTCGGTGCCAAAAACAACTCCCGGCCGGGGCCAGAGCCGTTGATGATGAGTGCTGTTTTATCTTCGGGAACCTTGCTGAGCTTCACTGCGTGAGTTTGGGCACGGCAGTTGGGTCCGTAAATGGATCGAATCGTGTGAGAGTGTGTTTTTGTGTATGAGATTTTTTTTTGCGGCAACGCGCTTTCCATTGTATGCCGGTGAAAAATTGTTCCCGTGGGGATGTGGTTTCTGTTTTCTGCTCGGAGTGTCAATTATTTTTAGTAATTCGGGTCAGAGTTCTAATGGATGCGCCACTTTTTCCTCTTTAGGTGTATGATATAGAGCGAAAGCCGTATGAAGCTGCTTCATTTCGAAATGAAAACACTGGATTCTGCTTTGATCTATTCAGAACTTGAAAGATTCTCTTTGTTTCTCAGCCGGAAAATTTTCCCAGTTCTGATGATTTATTCAACTGTTTGAAGATTTTATCTGACCTTATACCCTAATGAAATAAGTAAAGTGGAAAATCCTTCACGAAGAACATGATATGAGATGGGGTCTGCATAATTTTGCTGAGCACAAATCTCAAATGCTATGGGGATGCTTGAAACGTCTTGCTATTCTACGCGAAAAAAAATGGTTCAACAACATAAAAACAACATAAAAAAACTAACCACAAGTGTACTTATCAGCACAAAACTGAATATTTTCAAAAACTATTATAGAAAAATTATAGTTAAAAGAACATGCTGAACTACCTTATAAAAAATGATACAAATGAGTAATAATTTCTAAATTGCAAAAAAAAATTAGGTAAGTGTTATTAAAATACTACATACTTCATGTCATTTATGTTACTAATGTTTGACTGCACTGGAATTGAATTTTATTTTAAATCTCCAGGCTTTTTTTCAAGGTTCGTTGGACGTTCAGCCAAGAATTCAAGAAAAGTTTTCATTAATTAACGTTTCAAACATAAAATCGCAGGCTGACGTTTAAGCAAGAACCAAATTAATCGATAACTTTGTGTACATTTTCATATTAAAATACGTTCTTTTGGTTGAGGTCTCAACTGATGTGGCGAAGTTGTGGCATCTGCTACAAATTGGGCATTTAATTGATTCACATGCTCTTAATCAAAATGTGCCTGGAACGCAAAGTTGATTAAAAGCCTACCAGAAGATTTTTAACCAAGTGATCAAAGACGAAAAATAAACAGTATGATTAAGAGATACGCGATCTTCAGTTGTACCCACGTTTAAGTCGGCAATCGCACGAAACGCAGAGGCGTGAGATAGAAACCTGTGAGGACCGGAAGTCAGCTTCTTTTTTTCCGTCAGCCTGTTTCCTCACATGGTGACAATCACCGACGCCAGGAAGACGACTCCCTAACTTGGACCCTACCTATCGACCTATCGACTCATGAATATGAGCCGGGATCAATGGCTTTGTGCACTAGCAAGTAATAACCACGTCTAAAGAATGACCCTGACTCCTATTGTTCTCCTTTCAATTCTTAATCATCATCCTCAATTGTTCTGCATGACGTACGGGAGCCACGTCACCGATGTTTACGATTGATTGCGTTGTCATCTGGGCTAAAACGTCGCTGTAACGGGGGGCTTGCCATCACATTACCCCTCCCATAAACCCTAGTGAACGGTCTGCATATCTGAAGATCCTTCTGCCGGTTTACATTGCTCCAAGACGTCCAAGACCGCAAGCTTAGCGCCGCCCTTCGTAGAATTCCGGATGACGTCTTTACCAATCCTTAGCGAATTCTTCCGTCCCGTCTGGCAATGACTTCTACTACTCTTCCGCGAACCCACTGATTCCTAGATGTTCCACCAACAATCAATACCAAATCTCCAACTTGTAGCTCTGTAGGATTATCGAACCATTTCGTTCTTTTTGTGATGACTGGTATGTATTCTTTGATCCAGCGTTGCCAAAATTGATCCGTTATATATTCCTGCTTCTGCTTCTTACAATGGCACTAGTTGTTACAGGCTCTCGTGGTAAAACCTTCATCCCGTTAGAACTCCCAGAATGAAGTGATTTGGTGTAAGGGCCTCTTGATCTGCTGACTCTAATGGAATATGGGTAAGAGGACGGCAATTAATCATCGCTTCCGCCTCGTATAGAATAGCCTCCAAGGTTTCATCGTCAGCTTTTCGAGGAGATTCTATAGTTGCCCCGGCAGCTACCTTTACTGAACGGACCAACCGCTCCCAGGCTCCGCCCATGTAAGGAGCTGCAGGTGGAATGTATCTCCATCGTGTTTGAGCGGTAGTAAATGTTGAAGCGAACTTGGTGGAAATTTCTCGCTGCAGCTACCTACTAGCGTCTTGAAAACATGTGGCGTTGTCTGTGTAAAATTCTGCTGGATGCCCACGTCTTGTCACAAAACGTCTCACGGCCATTACACTTGATTCTGTAGAAAGTGAGTTTTCTAAATGTACAATTCTTATAGAAAGGCATGTAAATAATGCTACCCAACGTTTGACCTGACTCCTTCCAACCCGCACGATGACTGTAACAAAATAATCCAAACCCACAGGAGTAAATGGTTTCACGTGAGGTGTCACCCGAAATTCTGGAAGAGGTGCCATTACAGCTGGTTGAGGTACTGCTTTTGCTACACGACACCAAGAGCACCTTTTTGCCACTTTGTATATCAATGATCGTAGTCTAGAAATTTCGAAACGTTGTCTTATTTCATTGGTAATGGTCTCCCTATTGGCATGGCGGAAACGACGATGGTACGAGTCTACCAGTATAAATGTAATTGGATATTGTCGTGGAAGTACGACCGGATATTTAGCATCGAATGGGGTAAATGTAGCAGCACTGCCACGATTGCGCATCCGTAGACCACCGTTATCGTCAACGTAAGGCAACGTTTTGAATATAGGACTCGACTTTTCAACCAAAGGGTGTAGATCTTCAGGTTTTCCTCGAGACTTGTAGAGAACTCTAACTTCTTTGGCAAATGTATCATTCTATGCCGCCTTCCACAATACTTCTTCTGCTTGTTTCAGTTCATCTTGCTGGAGAACATTAAGCTGCAATGGGTCTCCACGTACCTTTCGATGCAAATTTTTCAGAAATCGCAATACAAATGCCATTGCACGATGCAACCTATTCCAATTGCTAAAGCTAGTAATGTCTATCAATGGCTGATAGTGATCTTGATGAAGTAAATGACTATGGCTAGAGCTTTTGCTACATGTTCGCAATTCTTCCTGCGTTTGCTGCATATCCGTTCTTTGCGGCCATTTATCCTCGTGTTCGTACAGAAAACTGGGACCTTGAAACCATTGATTGCCCGGCTGTAATTGAGGCCCATCATTCCACTTGGTGGCCACGTCAGCTATATTTTGCTTGGTTGGAACTCATCGCCAGTCTTTCATTTCCGTAGTGGTCAGAATTTCACCGACCCTAATGGCAACAAATTTATTGTAACGGCGATGTTCAGAATTAATCCAGGACAGCACAGTAGTAGAATCGCTCCAGAGAAAGCGCTGGTGGATTTTGAGGGAATGAACATTTTCAATGGATGCCAAATATTGTACGCCCAACACGGCAGCTTTAAGTTCCAATCTGGGAATTGACAGGGACTTGAGAGGTGCCACTTTTGATTTGGCTCCAACCAATGATACGTTAATATCCTCTTTTGATGCCAAACGAAAGCAGATAACACAAGCATATGCTGCCTCGCTTGCATCCACAAAAACGTGTACTTGATGCATGTCCTCATCATTTGGGATCAGGGTTCTAAAGTAACACCGGGGAATGCGTACAGTGTTGATTTGCGGGAAGAAGTGCGACCATTCTTTCCATCGAGCGTAAAGTACGTCATTAATTTGGTCATCCCAATCGCAACCCGTTGCCCAAATATCCTGTATCAGCACCTAACCATGGATGATGAAAAATGTCACGTAACCCAGACGGTCAAAAAAGCTCATCAGAACCTTCAGGACCTCACGTTTTGTAGGGATATGATCAGGCTCTAAAATTGGTTGTAGTTCTTTACGGAGTAAAACTGTATAATTAAATACATCATCGGATGGCAACCACTGCATTCCGAGAACCGGTTCTGTAATAGAGTTTCGTTCCAGCAACAAGTTCTTCTTGTTACCTGCCGTGGCTTCCCCGATACCTTGTAGGAGCTCGGACAAATTTGAAAGAAAGTTTCTGATTTAAAATCCACCCGCCGCGTGTATCTTTCTGACATCGTTAACCACTTTGATGGCCTTCCTGAATTATGGCAGAGCTACCCAGATAGTCATCTACGTAGTGATACTTCTGAGTTCTGAAAAGGCAGAAGCGTTGATATTTTTCACATACTGTGCTGACGCTGGAGAGCATGTAGCCCCAAATGTGGCCACATCCATCGCAAATGTTTGAGGATGCTTCGAAGGATCTGTGCAGTATAGGAATCTTAGCGCTTGCCTATCTTCCCTCCGTATTTTCATCTGGTGGAACATTTCCCTAATGTCTCCACTTATGGCAATAGGGAAGACACGTAATTGACTTAAAACGGCGGGAAGCGGGACAGTAAAGGGTGTATTCGATAAAAATGGCACACAGAAAATATTCTGTAACTTTTGAATCGTATGAGTAAAAAACCTAGAAATTTAAGTAGATCTTATCCATAGTGTGTTATTTACATCTGCCAAGTTTCATAGTTATACATTCAGTAGTTCCAGTCATGTCGTCGAAACAAGAAATTGTCAGTGACAAAAGTTTGTGCACTCACAATCAAAATCCAAGGGCGTCTCACCGGTGGATTGCTAAAAGGCTTGGAATTGCAAATACAACTGTGTCTCGTGTAATAAGAACCTTCAAGGAGCGTCTGAGTGTCCAAAGGAAGGAAGGGAGTGGTCGTAAAAGTGGTCCAATGGACAGTAAAATGGCCAGGAAAGTCGTACAACAATTCAAGAACCGTCCAAACATGTCAATTCGAGATGTCGCTAAAAAGTCTAAGGTGTCAGTCGGTTTTGTGCAGAAAACCATGAAGCGTGCTGGGTTACATGTTTACAAAGTGCAAAAAGCCCCAAACCGGAATGAAAAACAATACATCTCTGCGAAAACCCGCGCCCGGAAACTTTACACGAAGCTGCTCACCAAATCCGGTTGCATCGTGATGGATGACGAAACATACATCAAGGCCGACTACCGTCAACTTCCTGGGCAAGAATATTTCGTTGCCAAGTCGAAGTTCGATGTTCCGGAGGATGTTCGAAAGAAGAAACTATCGAAATTTGCAAAGAAGTTTCTAATCTGGCAGGCGATTTGCGGATGTGGTGAAATAAGTGCTCCCTTCATCACTTCCGGAACAATAAACGGTGCGATTTACACGGAAGAGTGCCTTAAGAAGCGTCTCTTGCCATTCATTAAGAAGCACAAAGGATCAACTCTGTTTTGGCCTGATCTAGCTTCCTGCCACTACGCTCGCAACGTATTGGAGTGGTACCGAGCCAACGGAGTCAATTTTGTGCCAAAGGATATCAACCCACCAAATTCACCGGAACTTCGTCCAATTGAAGAATTCTGGGCAATTATGAAAACGGAACTTCGCAAACATCCCAAAACTATAAAAACAGAGCTAGAATTGAAGAAAATTTGGGTAAAAACAACAAAAACACTGGGAAAATCGGTTGTACAAAATTTGATGGGTGGAGTGAAAAGGAAGGTGTGGGCATTGGGGATGGGAGACGAAATTGAATAGAACAAATGTTGTAAATCAAAACTCATTAGTAGTTCTTCATTCCCTGAAAATTTCAAGAAAATCCGATAATCAGTTTAATTTTGATGAGTATATATGTGTGTGCCATTTTTATCGAATACACCCTTTAAATCTGGGCCTTTAACTGTGAGTTAAAAGAAATTCCGTTTGTTTTTGCAGCTGCATCCCAAATAAGTCGTACCTTTTCTGGCTTTTTGGGATTTATGAATACACCTAGGGGAAGATACCATACTCGTCGAGGATCAGATGTTCTGATTTCTTCATCGGTGATTCTATGTGCATATCCCTTGCGCTCATAGTCCGCTATTTGTTCTTGCACTCGTTCTCGCAGCTGTGGGCCTTTTTGCAGCTTATTTTGGAGAGCCTTCAGTCTACGCAACGCCATTGGATAGCTCTTCGGTAGTTCCGGATTATCTATTTTCCATAGGAGACCCGTTTCAAATCCAACGTCAGTACGTCGTGTTGTTTCTTCAAGTAGCATTCTAGCACGTTTATTCTCCTCCGATTCTATCGCCGCTTTACCGTTGTCTTAACCCAGGATCTCAGACGTAAAAAAATTTCAAAGCTGTTCATTGAGTATCAAATCAGAATCAGCTACATCTGTAACGTGGAAATTAATACAGCCATAGTCGTATCAAAGGTTGGGATGCTACCGTAAATACCCCAATCCAAACGACATTTTGCAGCAATCGGTTCACCAGGCCGTCCTTGGCGTAACTTTAGAGAAACTCCCAGTTACAGATTATCCAGTTCAATCAACAGTTTTGGTTGAACTAACGCAAGGTCATCAAGCGGAAGTCCTCGGAGATGTGGAAACCTTTTAGCAAGTTCGTAATATTTTAAAGATTGTGAGGGCAGGACTAGATTTTCGACAGTGCGAGCGTTGACTAGTTTGTATCCTTGAGTACTAGCATTCCCGGCTATTCTCAATTGATTTTTTTGTGATCTTGCTTCCTTTCACGTAACATTTCCTGTCCATTTCAGGGTTAATGGTTCCTATTGTTGGCATTGGTTGCAGGCAACCATCTGAGTTTCTGCAGAATTCGGTCGATTACATCGCTTGTAATGTTGCTCGTCTTTCGAGTCCTGAAGATTGTCCATTTTCCAACCCACGTACAAAATTTCTTATAGTAATGTGGGGGTGGGGACTTCCAAACTCTGATAAGCATACACAGGTTTATGGTGTAATGCTGTAAGCTAAAAAAATTTAATAATTTTTGATAGAAATTTCTATAAAAGTAAACCACCTACAAATTTTGGTGACTTCTTAGGAAATGGAACAATTCGTTTCAGGAACTGCGAATACTGGTATAGCCTACAAAAATACATGTTTCTTAATTTTCCGCCTTCGAAACTAATTATGTTGTTACTTACTACTAGTAACCGTTAAAAAACCAAAGCTTGCCCTGTGATATAGTTTTAAGTGGTATACGTTTCCTATAATTAATTGAGTAATAGATATTTAGGTTTAGGTTCATAGATAATTAAGTTGATTTTATATTATCCGTTAGAAACTAAGTTTTGCTCAATATGTATTTGAATTTAAGTTTTATAATTTAAATTAATTTATTCTAAGTATACTTTTTTATCAACCTAGTGCACTAGCAAGTAATAACCACGTCTAAAGAATGACCGTGACTCCTATTGTTCTCCTTTCAATTCTTAATCATCATCCTCAATTGTTCCGCATGACGTACGGGAGCCACGTCACCGATATTTACGATTGATTGCGTTGTCATCTGGGCTAAAGCGTCGCTGTAACGGGGGGCTTAGCACAGTTAGCAAAACTCCCGTAGAATACACTCCTGAAATCCTTTTTTCGAAACTCGAACTCCAAGTGTTTCTTTTCATCGTTTTTTGAAGACGCCATTTTCGCGCGCACCAGGTATAAAAGACGCTTGACCGAGAAGACCTATTTTCTATTGTGCCCAAGTAACACACAAAACATCTTTTTAGAATGATTCATAATTGTTTGTACTATAGATGTATTATAAACGTATTACAAAACATGTCAAGATTGTAGCGGTTTGTAACTCTCGTATTCTATATATCACTCTGACAAACGGTCGAGCTAAAAATGCTTTTTTCACTACTGCATACATAAACAGGACAAGATTTTACGGGAAGTTCTATATACTGTTGAAAATACATTACAACAGCCATGTTTTGCATGTGTTATTTTTTCCCATTATGATGAATTTGCTGTACAAGACTGTGGTTTCACTGCCAAAGGGAAGCATACAATAGATACTCAGAGTTTTCTTTTCAACAATCTGAGTTGGCTTAGCAAAGAAGCTACAAACCTATCACGCCAAGAACCAGTGTTCAAATCCCACGCTTGGCGATTTTATTTTTTTGTATGAGGAGAATTTTTTCCTATTTTATGTTTTATAAGGCTTCACTTTTTGCGTTATATTAAAGTATGAAATACACCTTAATTTATAACCTGTTTTTGTCACTTAACAGTATTTTTAACTTGTTTAATACAAGCTATGTTGCTTGGGTGTATTGCTCAAAACAGCATTTTCGAAATTTATGTCGGTGATAACTTGATTACTAATTATTCGATTAAGCTGAAACATATAGGATTTCTTTTTTATAGTATTACCTTTTTTATGAATTAAAAATTATTGTAATATTTTATTATTAAACATGAAAAAATGTGATTAAATGGCGGAAATTTTTTTTTTCAATTGATCAACTAAATGTAAATGTAACTAATGTAATTTTTTTGGGTTAGCAAGTTTCAGATCAAAACTGCGACCAGGAGAGCTGGCACAAGCAAAATACAACGACTTTTTCAATGCACTCTAACAGCCGCCATTTTGTTGAAAAAAAATTGAAAACAATTTTTTTGTTAACTACATGGACACACTTATAATTGTAAAAATTGATTTGAATTGAATTGAATTGAATCGATTGATTTGAGTAAAAACTTCCCCTTGAATTGTTTTTTTTTCAAAAAGGATTTTTTTTCGCGTTCTAACGTTCTAACTTAAGCACACTAAGTTGAGAGCAAAGTAATAAGCTTATTGTGAATGCCATAAGCTTGAAACGCTAAAGAAAGTAAGATGTCTTCCGCAGTTCGTTCGCAATGACAACCAACTTCACCATTTACCGCAAAATTCAATAAAGTCATTCCCGATGAAACATGACCAACCCATCGACATAATTCTTCCAAAATTGCCCTACTTTCCCGATTTATGTCATCCTGTATCGTTAAAATCTAAATCACAACAAAATCCTCTTCCGCTCGCACCATGCAGGAGATCCTCATCCACGCCACCGGTTCGTTCGCTGTAATATAAGTCAATTAGATGGCCACCGGGGAATGATAATAAATGAGAGAAAAAAAGGAAGCATACCTGAAGTAATGAAAATCAAATGTCATTTTCACGAACGAACAAAGACAACAAAAGATGAGACACACATCCACCGGATGTCGTCTCCGGATCCAAACTGGACAATGTCATGTCATGTCGTGGTTGCCCGTGGCACTCTCTTCCGACACACTGTTGCCATACACATAGCTAGAGACCTCCGCATGGTTGCACAAAAGTCATTAGCAGGAAGTGTTCAACCCGGCCCCCTCCCTCCCCTACACGTGAAGCAAAAGAAGCCAAGTGGCCCGGATTGGAGCTTGGCAGCCCCCGAAAATCGTGCTCATCTCGGATCATGAAATTTTAATAATACGTGAATTATATTAATCTTGTCTCGGCCCCATCATGAACGAAGCCCAGGCAGGCAGCTCACTGACACACACACTATCACAGCCATCGTCGCACCGCACCGCACCGCAGCAGGGAAGGACGACGGGAAAAAGGTATCCTCCTAACAATATTTTTCAATCTTCTTCAAATTACTCACTAGAGAGCAACTTTCGCTAGATATGACTTCATCCTCATCACCGACTGACGGAGCCTTGCCGACTGACCTGGACAGGAGCGAGATCCGGACGGAAGGGCAGATATTTGAACTACACCGGTATGTAGTACCTTTGGTGAACAGGAAATTACACTTCCAGTGTGAGTTGGTATCTGTTGGTACGAACTTTCGACGATGTTGACACAGCGAAATTGGAGTGAGATTAAACAATCTATCTTGCACTTTTGAAAATAATGATGAAATATATCTGCGAGTGCGAACTCATCCAATCATACATTGTTTTTTAAACATGTCCTCCTCTTTCACATCGACATCCATCCAATCCAATGCCCGGCCAGCATTCAATTATTGAGTAGCGTGAGAAAGTAGCCGGCAAGCATACTCGAAAAAAAAAGAGTGGCAATTGAAATTAAAAACGTGCATTCCATTTACCACCGAGGGGGGCGTAGCTGAACGCACCTGTCGAACCATCACCGGTCACATGTGACGTAATAACAGAACCGACGCCGAAGCCTGTAGTTAATTAATTTGTCCACTTGCAACAAAAGCTGAAAGACGGAAACTTAATTGATTGTAAATATTATTACATTTATGTGGCCGATCGGGTCCTGATGTGGCTGGCCGCCCTTCATAATGGCCCATCGCTCAAAACATTATTCCGCTCACGTTCGCATGTACGCACGGACATCCAGCCAGAGTCGGAAGTCGGAAGGGGTTTTGGCGGCGCAAGGTGCAGTGATTTATTTCACACTGTGATCTGTGGGTGCCACCGGAAGTGGAAGGAACGAACTCTTCGCACAGGAAGTGGCGATTACGATTCGCACTTAATTGTTTTAATGGGCGAATAATTGATTTCTGCCGATGTCATCAATTGTCGATCTCGGTTCCCGGCGAGTGACATTTAATCGGAAATGAAACTGTGATGCTTTGTGTTATTTTCGATGTGTTTTTTTTTTTGTTGTTGTTGGTAGGAATTTTTGGAACTTGAGAGGCACCCGTTGTTGGGAAGTTTTGGGAATTTAAGTGAGATACCGAAATACATTTCTAAATGTCTTCAAGAGTCTTTAGATAGTTTCATCTAGTGATGAAATTAGCTCCCATAGTTCAGCATTCAGTGGGGTTCGATTTTAAATAAATCCAGTCAGTTCATCCAGCTGACATCATCAAGATATTGGAGGTGTGTGACAATCGAGCAAATAGAGACAAGCAGCTATGAATTGGGACGTTTTATTAGCACTATGATGTAGGCATTATCAGAAAAACGTGATTACTGCCAGGTATTGGCTGATCAGTAGAGTTTTCATCCCGTTAAATCCCGGGCCAAAAATCCATGGGATTTAGAAAAAAAAAAATCAGAATTTCTGGAATCCCGGGATATTATTTTTAAAGTCTCCAAAATCAATATTCACTACAGATTTACTAACAGTGAAAATGCAAGGGAAATGCATAACGTTATGATTCTAGATTTAAAGATACAACTTCTTCCAAATTTGACAGGTCTCCTGTATGGGTTTGCCAGCCTATGACAGATAACACTGGTCGACAGAAATTTTTAGACCCAGAGCGTGATGCCAGTTTCCGCTAGCTTGGGTCCCAAAACCACCGAAAATCATATTTTGACCTAATGCGATTAGCATTTTTTTTACACAAATCGGCGTCAACACTTGAAATTTTGATATATTTTGAGAACCACTCAAATAACTGCCTTAGCATAAATGTTAATAATCTAGATTTTTTTTTTAAATTTCTTAAAATTTAACAAACAACTTTGCCAGAAAAAGTCATAATCGTTGAAAGGCAGTATATTTTTGAAAAAAAAAAAAAAACAAAACAGCAAAGTACGGCTTACTTTACTGTACGACATGCGCGGATTTTCTTGATGATGGTCTCCTATGGTATATGAACATTGACCTTTGTTGTTTCATCAGAAAATATCTCGTGATCCTTCGTACATAGGAAGTTACGTCCTTCAGTAGACCAAGGCCTTCAGACTGGTAAACTTAGAAGTTCAGAATTATCTCACAACGCAGCGCTAGTGTGCATGTAAACTTACATTATAACCTGAATCTCGAGATCCTTGACATATAGCAAGTTGGTGTATTCGACAAAGATGTATGGTTGAGTGACGCCTTTTGGATGGTGTTTACATAACATCAAAACTCGTCCGCCACGTGGCACTAGCTTACTTGCGAACTTTGTGTATTACCTGTGTTTTGAGATCTAGATCGTGTATAAATGTACTGTTTTCAGGAA